>CM055426.1:10324720-10414156 GCA_029228465.1 Salix viminalis
CTAGAGAATATATATTTTTCAGTTATATCAATGAGTCGCAATCAGTGTAGCAGACTCATTGATCTATAAATGTAACCATCCTTGCTATTCTCGCGAATTAAGGAGAAAAAAGTATTCAAGAGAAGAAGTGAGCAAATACATTCTGTTCTTTGATTTTAAACTTGGTATCAGAGCCAGTGACTAACGTCCATGGCATCCTCACCAGAAAATCTCCCTCAAAATGAAACATCAGTCACCAGCACACAAACAACCCAGTCAGTCTCAGCTCCTTCATTATGCTCTTCCATTTTTCAAAATCTAGCTCCTCTTACAATAAAATTAGACAGAGCTAACTACTCTTTTTGGCGCTCCCAAGTCATACCAGCCCTGCGTGCTCATGACCTTGAAGGTTATGTCCTTGGCACCATAACTTGTCCCTCACAGTTTTTAGATCCAAGCGTCAGTGACACTTCCACTGCCTCATCCAGACAAGTAAATACTGGTTTCACTCTCTGGACAAGAATGGACCAATCCATCATGAGTTGGCTACTGAACTCAATTTCTGAGTCCATGTTTGGACACATAGTCAGGTGCAACACCTCTCGGGAGGTTTGGAACACCCTTGAAAACCTCTTTACTACCCACTCCAAGGCTCGCACACTTCAACTGCGTTTTCAGCTTCAGTCTCTTAAAAAGGGTAATCTCTCCATCCATGATTACATGCTGAGAATGAGGTCCCTTGCTGAAACATTGGCCTCTGCTGGTCAACTAATCTCAGATGATGATCTCATTCTGTATATCCTTGGTGGTCTTGGTCAAGACTACGATTCAGTGGTGGTCAACCTCACCTCACGCCATGATCAAATCACCCTTCAAGAGGTCCAGTACATGCTCCAAAGTCAGGAGATGAGACTTGAGCAACTCAATCTTCCAATGTCTTCTGATAATCATGCTGTGCAACTTAATTCTATGCCAAGTGCAAATTTAGCAACCCAGTTTCGCAGATCTCTCAGTCTTCAAGGCCATAACAGCAACTCCTCTAACTCATTTGGTCGCAACAATTTCACCTCTGGAAGAGGTCGTGGCAGAGGAAGATGGGGTAGAGGAACTCGTCCACTTTGTCAGCTATGCAACAGACCTGGACATGTAGCTTTGAAATGCTACCATCGATTTGATATTTCATATCAAGGACAAAACCCAAGCACCTCCTTCCCTGGACAATCCAACAGAGACAGTCAACAAGCATTTTATGCAAACTCAAATGACACAAACTCAGATGATGCTTGGTACCTAGATAGTGGAGCTACAAACCACATCACTGCAGACCCAACAAATCTGCAGCAAAGGGCTGAATACAGAGGTAAACATCACTTACTCATAGGTAATGGACAATGTCTTCCCATTACTCATTTTGGACATAGCCTTCTCCATAACCTCAGTACAAAACTATCTCTTGCATTGAACAATATACTGTGTGTTCCTCAAATTGCCAAAAATCTTTTGTCAATAGCTAAACTAACAAGAGACAATCCTATATTTGTTGAATTTCATGATACCTGCTGCATTGTGAAGGATCGCATTACGAAGAGGGAGCTGCTTCGGGGAGTACTAAGTGATGGCTTGTATCAACTGCGGATAAATCATGCTGCATTCAAAAATTTCAATTTCCATTCTAAGTTCAATTCAGTGTCAAACAGTCCAGTCAAGTCAGTTTATTTCCAGTCTTCAATTCAGTCTTTATTTGCCAAAACATCGCAATGTTTCAAGCATGATTTGTGGCACATGAGACTTGGTCACCCAAGTTTTAATGTAATGAAACATATGTTGCGAAATGAAAATTTATCTCTTACCAACAGTCATACTTTCTGTGATGCTTGTCATATTGGCAAATCAAAACATACTCATCTTAATTCATCACTTAAAACCACTCAAAAACCCCTCGAATTAGTGCACTCAGATGTGTGGGGGCCCTCTCCTATTCTTTCCAAAGATGGCTATAGATACTATGTTGAATTTGTGGATGATTTCAGCAACTTTACCTGGATATTTCCCTTAAAACTAAAATCTGAAGTAAAAGACACATTCATAAAGTTTCAAACCATGGTTGAAAGAAAGTTTGAAACCAAAATAAAAACACTTCAATCAGATTGGGGGGGAGAATACAGAAGCCTTACATCCACCTTAGCCTTTCTAGGTATTCACTTTAGACATCCATGTCCTCATACTCACTCTCAAAATGGGAAATCTGAAAGAAAACATAGACATATTATAGAAATGGGGCTTACCTTACTCACCCAAGCAAGCATGCCACTGCAGTACTGGTGGGAAGCCTTTAATACAGCCACATTCCTCATTAATCATCTTTCCACTCCCACCCTCAACCACAAATCCCCCATTGATGTACTGCTGCATATAAAACCTAACCTTCACTTCTTAAAAGTATTCGGCTGTGCTTGTTTTCCCCATCTCCGAGACTACAACCAACACAAGTTAGATTTCAGATCCATCAAATGTGTGTTCATTGGTTACAGTCCCAACCATAAAGGATATCAATGTTTACATCCTTCTGGTAAAGTCTACATTGCACGTAGTGTCACATTTAATGAAGATGAATTCCCTTTTTCTCTTGGCTTTCCTAATTCTACTGCTAAAGTTCCCAATTTTCAGTCTCCCACTTCAAATATTCAGCATTGCCATTGGCTTCCTTTTTTATCTAACACTTTGCAGGTCACTACTCATGATCCATCTGCAGATGATACAAGTCCATCACTTCTACAATCTGGGGCATCCTCATCTTCACATCATACATCCTCTGCCTCACCAATTCAGTCACCCTCACCTTCACCAAATCAGCTTACTACACACCAACCACCATCCCCACTGTTACCTATACCATACCCAACACAGTCCACTCTACCCTCCCATCCAATGATAACAAGATCAAAGTTAGGGATCTTCAAACCCAAAACTTACCTTGCATCCATTCTTCGAAATCCACAGACTCCTGCCTACAACACAAACACTCCGGAGTCAGTTCAAGAGGCTCTCAACAACCCATCCTGGAAGGCAGCAATGGATGCAGAATATAAGGCTTTGATTCAGAATCATACCTGGGATTTGGTACCACGCCATCCAACCATGCATGTTGTTGATAACAAGTGGATTTTCAGGGTGAAATTCAATCCTGATGGCTCTGTCCAACGCCACAAAGCCAGACTTGTGGCAAAGGGATTTCAACAGCAACCAGGCATCGACTTCTTTGAAACTTTCAGCCCAGTTGTCAAGCCTTCCACAATTCGGGTCATTCTCACTCTTGCTGTTACACACAACTGGGATGTTCAGCAAATCGACATCAATAATGCCTTCTTGAATGGCATCCTTGGCGAAGAGGTCTTCATGGAACAGCCCACTGGATACATCCATGCCGAACATCCATCATCAGTGTGCAAACTTCGTCGTGCTCTCTATGGCCTAAAACAGGCCCCTCGTGCCTGGTTTGACAAGCTACACAGCACCCTCCTCACACTTGGTTTTCATAATTCAACCTCTGACACATCTTTGTTCATTTATAACAGTGGAAATGCTATAATGTTTGCCCTAGTTTATGTCGATGACATACTGCTCACAGGGAACAATTCCACCACAGTGAAGAACATCATCTCCAAGCTGCAATCTCAATTTGCTTTGAAGACACTCGGTTCAGTCACTTACTTCCTTGGCTTTGAGACAACTAGGGGGCCTAATGAAATTCACTTGTCCCAAGCCAAGTACACCATGGATCTACTCAAGAGGTCAAATATGCTTGAAGCCAACCCTTGTCCAACACCTATGAACCAAAGCAACAAACTCCATCTGCAGGACAGTGCACCATTTGACAATGTCACCCTTTACAGAAGCACAATAGGGGCACTTCAATACCTTACACTCAGCCGACCAGACATAGCCTTCTCTGTCAATAAATTAAGCCAGTTTCTGCAATCTCCAACTCAAAACCACTGGCAAGCCTGCAAACGCATCTTGCGTTACCTAGCTGGGTCTGTTGGTGAAGGAATTAAATTCACCAGTGCTCCTGCCATGAACATTGAAAGCTTCTGCGACTCTGATTGGGCTAGTTCCTTGGACGATCGAAGGTCAACCTCTGGCTACTGTGTATACCTGGGAGGAAACCTAATCAGCTGGAGCTCAAGGAAACAAAAATCAGTAGCAAGGTCAAGCACTGAAGCCGAGTACAGAGCCCTTGCTCAAGCAAGCACAGAAATCATGTGGCTGAACTCATTGCTTTCTGAAATTGGAATACATCCCAATCAACCAGCAGTAATTTGGTGTGACAATCTAGGAGCTGGTCAACTTGCAGCAAATCCAGTCTTTCACTCAAGAACCAAGCACATCGAGATCGACATCCACTACATAAGAGACAAGGTTCTGAGTAAAGAAATAGAAGTGAGATATATACCTTCTGAAGAACAGGTTGCTGACATTCTCACCAAGCCACTCACAATCTCCCAATTTCACTTACTGAAGGACAAGCTGGCTGTCGTGCACTCACCACATCACAGCTTGAGGGGGCATGTTAAGATGAAGGGAATTGAAGAATAATTACTGAAGGCCAGTCATTAGCACAAACACCTGGCAGCCAACAATATGGGTCTGTTACCAATTGTTGGCCAGCCGTAATTCCCAGTACATGGTCCTGCACCATGAAAAGTTTTCTGTTATGTACCTAGAGAATATATTTTCTGTTATATCAATGAGCTGGCAATCAGTGTAGCAGCTCATTGATCTATAAATGTAACCATCCTTGCTATTCTGCAATTAAGGAGAAAAAGTATTCAAGAGAAGAAGTGAGCAAATACATTCTGTTCTTTGATTTTAAACTGAGACGAACATGATAACTTTTTGACCAGCAATTCAATCAATGTATGGAACCCCACTTGATATGACCATCCATTGCTCTTCAAAAAGGGCACGATATATATATATATATCGACGAGCTGAGCTGAGCTTGTGAAAAACATTTCTACTTCTGTATCCTACGTGTAATTTATCTCTTCAGCATGCGATCACAGAGGTCAATTGTTGAAATGGTGGACTGGCTGTTTTATCTTATAAATGCTTGTTGTTTAAATTGACGTAAATATCCTCGTCGGACCACCCTAAACTATCCAGTGTCATCTAGCGATCGGGAGGTGCGCCGATTCACTGTAAACAAGGGTAGGGTAGGTTTGAAGAGAAAGTGAGAATCGCGAGGATGCGAAGCACATCAACCCTTCAAGTTCCTAATGATTGAGATGTTCCAGAAAGCAAAAACAAAAAGGGCAGCAAAGTCAGCCCCCCCCCATTAAGATCTGCAGAATTCTGAGCTATTTGCAAGAAAGGAAGATAGATAGGGTTACAGGGTTCAGTCTCGTCTCATCTAATTACACATCCCTATCTGTGCAACTTGCTGCTGCCATTCCCAACAAGCTCATCTCTTTCTCCCGGCAGCTTATTCTGCGACCGTACACACGTAAAAGCTACTCCTTTCACACCTCCACCCACTTGCTCTCACTTCGCGTGCTCCCGTCATTTCTAGCAACAGTATTCGTATTTAACATTTTAATCATTCTCATCATTTATATTTAAACTAGCTATATTGCGGTGCCGCAGGCACTCTTGTGTATATAATTTAATATAAAAAAATCCACAACGATAAATTTATGTGATATAATTACATAAAAGTTAAAGATTAGAGATAAAAATGTATAATTTTTTAAGTATAGTTTGTTGCGAATACATCTTTTAGAATGTAGGTATTGTGCCATAAAAGATCAAAAAAGAGCGCGAACCAATATTAAAAAAAAGAGCAAAATATTTTTATAAGAAAAAAATTAAAAAGTAATAACTAAAATCATTGTCATTATTGTGTAGATAGTAAAATTACAAAAATCATTTAATACAAAGAGCAAATAACAATAATAATAATGAAAAAAATGATGGGGGAAAAGGAAGCAATATTAATTTAAAATATTATAACAATAGCAAAATCGGAGTCTTAACATCTAAAATTATTGTTGTTGTTACTATCAAAACAATAAAAATTATCAAATTAGACCGAGGGAAAAAAATAAAAAGCATGAACAAAATAGCAAGCAAGAAAAACAATTAAAATATTATTATTATTATTATTATTATTAAAAAAAATAATGGGGAAAAGGAAGCAATATTAATTTAAAATATTATAACAATAGCAATATCGGAGTCTTAACATCTAAAATTATTATTGTTGTTAATATCAAAACAATAAAAATTATCAAATTATACTTAGGGAAAAAAATAAAAAGCATGAACAAAATAGCAAGCAAGAAAAACAATTAAAATATTATTATTATTATTATTATTATTTATATTATTATTATTATTATTATTATTATTATTATTTATATTATTATCATTATTATCATGAAAGGATAAATGAATGAATGAATGAAAGATTAAAAAAATTGTAAAAAGTACAAAAAAATATCAAACAAAAAAACTACAATCAAAACTAAAAATTATCATTGTTATCATTGTGAACACAATAAAAATTATGAAATTATTCTGAGGGAAAAAAAACCCTAAAAAACATTAACAAAAGAGTAAGCAAGAAAAACAATTAAATTAATATTATTATTATTATTTTCATTTTTTTGTGTGTGTTAATAATGAAAGGGAAAAAATGAAAGAGAAAAAAATTCCAAAAAACTTGAACAAAAGATCAAATAAAAGAATAAAATAAAAACAAAAACTATCGTTTTTATCACTGCCAAAACAATAAAAATTAAGAAATTATCCCGAGTAAGAAGAAACTAAAACACATTAACAAAAGAGTAAGCAAAAAAAAACAATTAAATTATTATTATTATTATTATTATTATTATTATTGTGTTAATAATGAAAAAAATAAAATAAATGAAAGACTAAAAAAACCATGAAAACAAAAAATTATCATTGTTATCATTGTCAACACAATAAAAATAATCAAATTATTCTGAGGAAAAAAAACCCTCAAAAACATTAACAAAAGATTAAGCAAGAAAAACAATTAAATTATTATTATTATTATTATCAAAGAACAAATAAATAAATGAAGGACAAAAAAAATCCAAAAAACTTTAATAGAAGAAAAAAAAACAAATAAAAATTAAAATTATCATTGTTATTACTGTCAAAGACAATAAAAATTATCAAATTATCCAGAGGAAAAAAACCAAAAAAACATTAACAAAAGAGTAAGCAAGAAAAACCAATTTTATTATTATTATCATTATTATCATTATTATCATTATTATTATTATTATATTTGTGCTAATAATGAAAGAAAAAAAATGAAAGATTTAAAAAACCCTAAAAACTTTAACAAAAGATCAAATTAACAAATAAAATATAGGGATTAAAATCTATAATTAAAAGTAAAAGGGACAAAATGAAAATCAATTATATAATCAATTTGAATCAAAGGACAAAATTGAAAAAAAGTCACAACTTCCGTACCGAATATATTAAGGTTTTTTTAACTAAATCCGAAAATTAAAAAAAGGAGGACCGAAGTGAAACATTAACATTTCATTAATTTCAATCGAAGGATTCAATTAAAAATGCAGGGACCGAAGTGAAAGTTCAAACCGTGGGCCTCTTTTGTACGAAACAGAAAATTGAAAGTCCAGGGACCAAAGTGCAAAGTCAACAAACTTGGGGGGCCTCAACTGTATATTTGTATGCAGGAGAGAGAGAAACGAAACGAACGGCTTTAACCGGCCACCGACGCCGACACACGGCCCTCGGAGGACAAAACGCGCCGGTCCGGGAGGAAGACCACGCGGAGGCGCATCGACTGAGACGCCGTTAGCCCATTTCCGATGACTCTATCAGCCTACACGCGCCACCCTAACAGGGCGTGAGGCGGAATACTGTCGGTCGCGTGGATCACACGCGCCGGCAGTATTCTGAGAAAAATAATAAAAAAATGGGTCAATTATCGTCCCACCATTGCGCCCAAGTCAGTAATTTTGTCTTATTGGGGGCTATTTCCGTATTTAGCCGTTTTAAAAAAAAAGTTGCGGCGGACTGGGAGAACCGGATCGGTCCGTACGCGTGCAATTACACTCTTAACCCTGAGGGCATAACACTATTTTGTCCGGCTTGAGGGACAAAAACATTAATACATTGTTCATATCTGATTAAAATAAAATAAAAAAGGACAAAAACGGGAAAAACCAAAAATAATCCCTATTTAACCCTCAAATTTTGCCGCGAGGACGAAGGCTAAAAACAGGTGCACACTGCCACAATCCATAGTGAAATAAGACACAATATACAATTATCTACACAGTAATTTCTCCATGCCTTTTATTTGGTTTGTAATAGGATTCGTTTCTTTCTTGATTACGATAATTATTCTTTTGTTTCCCGAGTTCTATGTTTAATAAAAAAAATTGATCTATGAAATGAATGCTTAACAGAATGGATGATATGATTGATGGTAATGTGTAGATGAAGAAAGAAGAGCTCAATCTTCCTCAATCTTCCCCAGAGATTTTCTGCAATTATTTTTTATTATAAAGCAAGGAGTTTTGGGCAGTATTGTTAGAAATTTTCACTCATATTATTTTATTCTTTGATTTTTTTTTAATTTTTTATCAAATAAAAATAAGAGTATTGAGATTCAAACTCGTGATTGCTGGGTTAATGAGATTCTGATTTCACGTTAAAAAAACAGCTTATCTAAAATTTTAAATTATTAGATGAAGTCTCAAAATATAATTACCTAAAAATCAAGTACTGGCACTTACTATTTTTATTAATTTGTACTGGATATTCTGAAGAAAATATGGTTGCTGGGATGCAATCATCATCCTTATTTGCTCTATTTTCTTTTAAAAGCATTCACGGGTGTTTATTTTTTAATGTTTTTATCAAACCTATTTAAAAGTCCCAATATAACCTTTCTATTTTTATTAATCATACAAAATAAAATATGCTCACAAAACCAAATATCAAAATGTTTTGTAAATTGCAAGCATTGTTTCCTAAATAAAAAAAAAGCCATCATCGTATTAAAATAATTAATAAGACATTCAAATAAAGTCACAGTATTTTGTATATAGTTGAAGAAAAACAACTAATAAACATGATAAAATTATATAATGAAATATCTAAAAACATAATTTTATGTCAATTAAATACTCATGACTTTTTTTTATTAAGCACGTAGTAATTGAAAAAAATAAAGTTAAAATCTACATAAGAACCTGTGATGTTATTTGTGAAAGATAAAAAAAAAAAATTGACTATTAATATTTTAGAGTGCATTTAAATTTATAAAAAGTAATTAAAAAAACATAATAAAAAAAATCTAAACATGCAAGTCTTGCCTAGATGCCTAGATCGCATGAGTCTCTAGAAAACAAAGTCTAGGAACTTGGGTCTATGAGCCTAAACCTACATGTCTTGCCCTTGTTTTATTTTATTTTTTTACAAGAATTAGACGACTTATCATCTCTCTTTTTTTCTTAAAAAAGAAGAAGCAAACAATGATTGATGATTTATTATTTGCTCTCTATGATACAACCACTACAAAGTTGGTTAAAAATAAATAAATGAATTTTTTTATCCAAAAAAATCACTTTTCAATTGCTTTTCATATGAAAATACTTAAAAAGACTCTTTAAGATCTAAATAAACCAATTTATGATATAAAAATAATCCAAAAATAGATTAAAAAAAATCAACAAATCTTTAAGAGTCCGGGTCTACTGTTTGAAGTAAGGTGAAAGACAAATAACATTATAATATAACTTCTGTTACCAAATAAAATCCATTGATATCAAAAATTCAATATTTTTATAGTCAAATTCAATGTCAAATGACCTCTTTCCTTTTCATTGCTATTTTCATGTGGGTACTTCTCTCCTCTTTCTAACTCATAGTTTAGATAAGATAAAAAAAATATTGTGTTAACCATATATTTTCTTTGTATTTTTATTATGATTTCAAGTCTATTTTCTTTTAATCATACTATAAAAGAGTTTGATTAAAAGAAAAGGTGGTTAGAAAATGATAAAAAAAAAAAGAGACTCAGCTGTTCATAGCCGAGTCATTAGTGTAATTGAACGCAAAGTAACAACGGATAGTATAATAATATTTTGTTTGATATTGTATTTTAAAAAATAATTGTTTAAAAAATAATTTTATTTTATTTTATTTTAAACTAATATTTTTTTATTTTTTAAATCGTTTTGATATGGTGTATTAAAATGATTTTAAAAAATAAAAAAATATTATTTTAATATATTTGTTAAAAAAAAAAAAAACAGTATCCATCACATTTTGAGTGGGATAAAATAAAAGAGGTCGGTGCGGAGAGCCATAATTGAGGTATGAGCGGAAGGTGTTCCTCGGTTAGCACAACAGTGTTTACCACCTCACAACAGTGTGTGTCTGCACATCAACGTAGACATGATGGTGATAAAGCAGTGAGAGGAAATCGATGCGGGAGGAAGAGGAAGAAGGGGTGGGAAAGCCCACCACTAGCACCAGGTCTACTGTTTGTTTGTTTGTTTTGTTTAAGTTATTATTTATTCTTGATAATGGCGATTACAGGTTACAGCCGTGCAGATGGGCACCCTTGTCGCTCTCTTTCTACGCTTGCTAAGCAGGTGAATGGGCCTGACACCAGATATTCCAGACCCTATCATTGTCCCACTTCTTTGACCATTTCTCTCTCTCCTCCCCCCTTTGACCCTACGCCCCACGTCTGATCCCTCTCTCTCCTTCTCCCCCATGTGATGATCATCATCAACAACATCCCTCAAATCTCTAACTTCCACTGATCCCTCACTATCTTTTTTATATAACATTTTAATGTTCTTCGAGCTAAATTTATTATTATTATTATTATTATTATTATTTGTAGATAGAAATACTGAACAGCAACTATTTTGAATCATTTATAAAACAGCAAATTAACTTGAAAAATACTAGAAGAAACTTGCAAAGAATAAAAACAACAGTGATATAATAAATTGTTAAATATAAAAGATGAAAGATGGAAAAAATTGTATAATGAACTATAAATATATCAACAGAAACTAGATACGTTTGCAAGACATGATTTTAAGGTTTTTTCATTGGTTACTAACGTTTCTTTATATTTTTATGGCTTCTTTCAGCTTTCTTGAGATATTTCAACCTTTTTCGTTTCTAGTTTTTCATAAACATTTCACTTTTTTTTTCTCCTGTATTTTTAAGGATTTGTGAATTTAATTTGATCTTTTTATGCTTTGAAAATTTATTTTTCTTGGGTGTTTTAATCCTTTTGTTTTTTCAAATATCAATATAGTGGACATATGAAGGTAATTTTTTTTAAAAAGGCACAAGACCAATAGAAAGACAGAAGAATGTGGTCACCTAGTGATAATAAATAAAATTTTAATAAATTCACCTTTTTAATAATTGATGACCTATTTGAAATCATTGCACCATGTCGGCTCCCTAAGAGCTTACATTGATAATTATTGTACGTTAGAACCCATAATTTATGTATGTAATTAAAATTAAAATATAGATTAAAAGATATCAGCTTCTCTTCTAAGTACTAAGACACAATTCATTAAGGTTATACTAGTTAAATGATCCACAAATATAAAACCACAAAAAATCTCAATAAATGAAAAAGGACCAATACAAGGATAAAAGATGCATTAGCCAAGCGTTTATATTTTTTCATATATATTTTAAATTATTTTTTTGGTGTTTTTAGATCATTTTTATGTGCTGATTTCAAAAATAATTTTAAAATATAAAAAAAACAGCATCTTGAAGCATTTTTTTAACAAAAAACACTTTCAAAAGTCACCTCAAGCACACTCCCAAAAAAGCACAAAGTGTTGATTATATTGCTTTTAAAATCAAAAAATTTCAAACCTTCACAACATGGACTTCTTCATCATTTCATAGTAAAGTTTTTTTTTATAATAAATATTTGGTCTTAGGAGCAATACAATATTTTGATAAAAAAAAAAACTTACATGTGTTGCTCACTTCGCTACCTTCAAGGGACACATGCAATTTACTATGATAAGTGGAAAACTGGAAATATTTTTGCATCCTCTTTTTTTCTCAAGCGACATGTGTGACAAAAAAACCTCTAACTTAATGCTAACAGCCTTTTAATTTTTTATTCTCCTTTTTCTCTTCTCCTAGAAATTCATGATTGACGCTCCAAATTTGCAAGGCAACCCTTCATGTTTTATTTTTATTTTTTTTATTCATAATTGTTTTGTTTTAATAAATTTTTAAAATTGAACATTTTCTCTTCATTTCTGTCATCTTTCAATTTAGCCTAGCAGATTATGTCCTTGTTTTTTTTATTGTTTTTTCTTTTCAATTTCACTCTTCTTTGTTTTTTCTTTTATATTTGATGCATATTTTTTATTGTTATTTTTGTTGTTATGATATAATTTTTTATATTAAGAATGTTTTTCTCTTATTACATCATTCAACATAAAATTAGTTGAGATTCGAACTTCTTAAATGAACCCGAGTATATGATTTTATGGATCGTAAGTTTAGAAGATTAACTCATGTTCAGAATATTCATTCAGGTCAATTAATATGGGTTGAAATAGTAAATTTATCATTTTATCCTTTAAAAAAATCCATACTCACCCTCATTCAATAAATATGGATTATATATATATTTAATTGATTGAGGTTATTACTATCTTCTTAAGATTTTTTTACACAATTAAATTACTATAATACATATAAATGTAAAACAATACTTAGCTTGAGTCAATTAAAAAAAACACTTTTCAAAGCACACTATGATTACTCTATTGCCCTTAAAAAAAACTAAGCTTGACTTAATAGGCATATTCATAATCTCATTTTGTGTTTTATTATTATTATGATCATTTGGTCTTTTGTTATAATATTTTAAAAAAACAATTATTAGTACTTGACGTTTGGTCATGTTTTAAATTATTATTATTATTATTATTATTATTATTATTATTATTATCATTACTCTCCTAATCTTTAATATTTTGTTTATTATAATTGAGTTTTCTAATTTGTTTTGATATGAGTTTCATGTTTTCATCAAGATCTTATACCCCATATCATAGGTCTTGCATGTTAGTTATGGTTGGATCAATTCAATTTAATATGTTGTTATTTTAATATTTAAAAAAAACAAATGTCATCGTATCTGTCAACATTTAATTATTATAAAAGTGTTCTAGTTAGTATACACTATTTTTTACCTCCTGGTATCTTCATTTTTTTAGGATAGAAAACTAATATGACCACCAACATGCCATGTTTTTTTAAAACATAAACTATTTTATAATTATTATAGGTTAGAGTGTTAAATATTATTTACATAGGTGTGCTCTATTTAAAATAAAAACTAAAAGAGAGAAGTCTTTCATTGTGTGTCAAGACAATTCTTCATGGATGAGAACAATAAAATGATTATTTTTCCATTCTCAAATAAAACCATTTAATTAACTATTGGAGGCAAAACAATGTTTTCCCATGAGATCAATTTATCATTATCATATTGATCAGGGACAAATAAATCCTTTAATATATTTATATGCACAGTAAAATGAATTAAATATCATTAACAACAACAACAAAAAAAAAACATTATAGTTAGGGGCTTTTTGATTTTTAAGCATTTTTATTTCACATTGAAATCTATATTGTCCTTAGAAGAAAAAAATGAAATTGATGTACAAGGGCTGTTTTGTATTTTCATCATTAATTTTTTTAGCTATATATTGAATTTGAGTAAGGAATAATTTTGTCTTTTGATAAATATAATTTAATTAAAAAATAAAAGTTATTGGAATGTGTTATACACACGTCAATGAGTGTAAGATGTTCACGTTCAATAGGCAACCATTATGATGTATCCTAGCTGTCAAACGCAACATTTAATGATAGCGTTGGAAGCAATGTATTATCCTCTTCATGGTTGTTAGGTGCGTGTGCACGATGAATTTTTGCCTCCCCCCCTTTTTTTTATCTCTCATCATTGGATTTTATGTTAACACTTTTAAAAATTAAAAGTTTTCTATAAGTTTGTAATTGTATCAATCTTAGTTTTTATTATTTTTATTGCTATTTTATTTGATTTTAATGCCCTTTTAATTTGATTTCTTTTCATATTCATTCTTCAACATTATATTTCATTTAATTTTTTTTTCTTATTTAAATTCTATCCTTATTCTTTTTATTTCCATTTTTACATCATTTTCTTGATCTATTCTTCAATTTCATCAATATTTTATTTCACTATTTCTTATACCCAATTTGGTCTTTATTCTTTTTTTTTCTTAATTTATTTTTATTTCTCAATTTAATGCCTATTATTATTTATTATAATTTTATTATACTAAATTTAATCCTTGTTATTTTGATTTCTAATTTGTTCTACTTTTTTATTTTCTTATGATTGGTAATTTTACTTCATGGTCTCTTATGTTTGTTTTTTATGAGGTAATCTCCATCTCATAATCCATATCACTGGTTCCGAATATCATCTCAATTTTACTTTGATCTTTTTTAGGTACTTTTTTTAAAAAAATATTATTTTTATCATTTTGCATTAGATTGTGAAGTCTTGTGATTTTTTTTTATGTTTTTATGTATATGGGTTTATCTTGAACTCATATTCCACGGTGTAGGTTAATCGATTTAATCCAAGGTGATCCTTTGGATTTCTTTCATTGTACTTTTTATAATGTTATACCATTCTCATTCAACTTTTTATTATTATCAATTAAGATTGTTGGGACTTTTAAAGAATATTTAGAAAGTGTGCTTATATATATTTTCTATTCGTCATTGGATTTTTTTTTATTATTGTTGTTATTTTTTTTAAAAAATATATTATTAAATTAACAAAGTTTACTGAACTCATTTAAATTAATGTCCAAGACCCCAAATGTTTTTCTTGCATCTTAAAAAAAAAACCCGACACTCGCCGGAACGTAGACCACCTATCTAAGTACTTTTCTATTCCTTCTTTGGGTTTGTTGTATAATAGATCAGAACTGCTGAAGCCCAAATTAGCATAAAAGGCCCAAGCTGCCAGGACGTCCCAAGTCCCAACATGCAATCTTGTCTTGTATCACATCGCAAGCCCATGATCGGCCCACGAAAACTCCAGTCATAATCTTCTAACCTTTGCATTTGGTTGGCCTCGGAACAGACAAGGACATGTATGATGGGAGGCCAGAAGCCCATTCGATTTCCATGCTTCGGCTTTCCTCAGGGTTAAAGCTTTCTCATCAGATAAAAAAGAACTAAAATGCGTGGGCTGTGTATTATTAAGCCGGTACTGTGCACACCCATTAAAAATTAAAAACAAATAAAACGTGTTGCGGTTTTACTGTGTCTCCAGTATACATCACTGTAAATTTGAACAGTAAACTATCATTTTATCACTCGGGCAGAAAAATTTATCCTCAGCATCGGGAGTATTTTGGACATTTTCAGGGGACTTGTGTGTTATTTTCAGATTATTTGGGTTTTTTTTTATATTTTTTGTTTTAATTTACATAGTGAAACTACAAATTTACTCTTGGGAGCTAACAAAAGACGAGGGCTAGTTAGGAGTATTTTAATTTTTTTCATATATTCGTGCACAGTGAAACTACTATGTAAAAACCCTTAGAAAAGATAAAAATAAAGGCCTCACGCTGGGGTATTGTGGTGCTTTCATGTCTGTTTTTTTTGTGGTTATCGTTGGGTGTAGAGGTGCTTAGATAATTCTGCATTTTTTTTTAATTTTTTTTTGAATTTACAGCAGGCACGTCATACGAACGTGCCATCAGCTTTCCACACACACGTGCCTATCGGACGACGTGTGTGGTGTCTATATGTGGTGTGAAATGTTTGGTCATCATATCTTCTTTCTCTCAGTGAGGCGTGTGTCGTGTGAATGTCATCGGTAAATCGCCGGTGGATGGTTTTTCATTTTCCCCCTTTTCTCTCTCTGGTAGCTGAAAAATACATAGCAATCCTTGATGTTTTTGGTTGTTTTATTTCAGTCCCTATTCTTTTAATTTCTTTTTGATTCCTGTTTTTCAATGAAAAATTTGATTGTTTTCAAGTGTGCCATTTAATTTAAACTTATTATATATGTTGGTTTTCATTTCACTCCTTATTCTTTTGATTTTTGATTCCTTTAATTTTTTTGATCTGCAGGTTTTAATTTGTCCTCCAATTGAAATTGATCATATATGTTACTTGTAATTTTGGTCTTTATCCTTTTAATTTCTGTAATAAAATTACACTATATATATATATATATATTTTTTTTTAAGAAAATCCCCTTATTTGTTTTGGTCCCAAGGCTTTTATTTGTTCAATTTTGTTCTTCGATTGGAATTATTTATATATATTTTTTTCATTTCGGCCTTTAATCTTTGAATTTTTTATTTGGTATTAATTTCTTTGGTATTTTTGGTCCTTCTTGGACAATGTTTATTGTTTACTCGTATTTATGACTCTATGCTTTTAATTTTTGCTCTTAATTTTTGTTGTTTTATTTTTTGTTGGGTTTTTATTTTTATTTAGTCCAGTCTTCAAATTTTAATTTATGTTGGTGATCATTTTAAAATTAATAGATCTCTCTTTTTTCCTTTTTTTTTAGTGTTTTCTATTATTTCTATCTGTTTTTCGGATCGGATGATTTTTTTGTGTTGAAAAAAATATGATTTTGACCGCAATGAAACACAGGTAAGTGGCTTGTATAATATAGTATGTTTTTTTTATATATATAATTTATTTTGGTGTTCAAAGTTTTATTTTGTCACCAACTGTTTTGGAATTATTAGTCAACGATGAGATTGGAAAAATAAGAATCAAAATAATAAGATACTAAATGTTATGTAAGAAATATAATTAGATCCCTAAACTTTAAAAATAATGTGACATACATTTGAATCCATTTCAAATTTAAACAAAATTAATTTAGACACATTTATTTGTCTCTGAGTCACTATTGAGAAAGAGGAAAGAGAAAATAGTTGTAGGATGAGAGAAATCATTATTTTATCATTTTCCAACCATCAATTTTTTTTTATGTGTCCATGGTTTACATGAGATGAGAGAGGTTTAAGATAATTGTTTAAACCTCCAATGTTGCTTAAAAAAAACATATATAAATCGTGAAAAATAAATCTAACCCCATTTGATTTTGTCTTGGATTTTTTGTTTTTGTTTTTTGAGCTGATTAATTGGTTTATATGTATTCAAAGAATTTTGGTAATTTGTTCTTAGCTTGAAATGACTTGAAAATTAATTGTTTTAGACAACATAGCATTGCCTTTATTTTCTAGCCACCATACTGGTCACCAAAATCTAGGCTTGCAGGTGACATTTCGAGGGTGTTTGTTTTTGTGGTCCAACCGGAGGTTGCAAAAAAAGCTGAGGGATTAAGTGTTTGGTTAATTTTGAGAAATAAAAATTTGACATGGGGCCCACCTATTTTATTGCAGAACTGGAGTTTCACGGAAAACAACAAATTGTTATTTTCCGTGCGTTGCGGTCTTGGGGTTGGGGACTAGGGGGTTGGCGTGTGGAGGGGGGGATTGTATTTTAGTTTATTATTTATTATATTTTCTTATAAAAAATATATATTTTAATACTAAAATAATCTAAAAATTAATTACAATAAATAAATATATTAGAAGGAGTTCATAATATAATTTTTGTCTCGCAATCCTAATTTTGTTTCAGATGATATTTTACTATATATTGTTCCGGGATCGCAGAGGCCTTCACGTATTCATTTATAGTTCGTGATGAAATTACAAGTAGTTTGATGGTAGAAAAAAAAACAAGTGTTTAATTTACTTGAATTATTAATTATATTTTATTATTATAATTATTAAATATTTTAAAAACATCATATATATATAGTTCACAATATAATTTTTGTCTCACAATTCTAATTTTATTTCAGATGATATTTTACTATATGTTATTCCAGGATTACAGAGGCCTTCATGTATGGATTTATAGTTCATGATGAAATTTCAAGTAAATGGGTTTGGCTTAAAGGCTTATTCATGTATGCAGACATATAACTTAACGTGTTTGGGTTTTCTTTTACCGGGCCTCTTTTATTTTTTGATATATATATATATATATATATATATATATATATATATATATATATATATATATATATATATATATTAGGTATAAATTTAAGATAAAATAATTTGTACCTAGTTAAGTCTATAATCTAAATTACAGGTTTGACAACTTAAGCCATAAAGCCCGAGTTATTTGTTTTCATGATATTTTTTTTTATTATTATTATTATCATTAATAACTTTTATATCTTTTTGTAAAATAATTTTTGAAATTTATATTTGAATTGATATAGCTCATCTATGATATTATAGGAATGAATTCTATCTCAAAGTAATAGCTCAATACTTTAACTTCTTGATAGTTTTTTGCTTTGGATTAATTAATATGAATGTGATTATTTTTTATGATTTTGGTTGATATAATTAAATTTTTATTTTATATCTATTTTGAGAATTTAAATATACTTTACAGCTTGACATGTAACAATTTAATTGACCAGAAATTTGAGGAGCTAAATTGTATTTTCTGTAAAATAAGATGACAAAAAAAATCAACTAAGAATAATAAGAACATCAAGATACTACTGGAACTGGAGTTTCTCATCTCAGAATGAAGTTGCATTTCCTGGTGGTTCTTTCAACAAGGCCAACAGCTTGGATAGAGACAGAGAGCTTTTCGGAACTCAAATAAAAAATATATTATTTTTACATATTTCTAATTAAATAAATAATCGACACAATAACATCAAACACTACCCCCGCCCCACCACACGACCAAAGAACGAATGCAATAAAAATGAGGCCCAGGCAGAAAATACGGGAGAGGAGAACTATCCGAGGTGGTTAGCGCAGCTTATGGCAACCAGCAATTATAATTATTTTGAAGAATTGCTGGTGCTAGTGGCCGTGGCACAACACGGACCCTCCCTTCAACTTTTTCATGCTAAATAATAATAACAGTAAGAATGAATCTATGATGGTGTAGCCATGGAAGAACTTTCATTATTTTTTATTTTTTATTTTTTATTTTTTATTTTTTTTAAAAAAAACACAACTTTTAAACTACTTTTCTCAGCTTTTAAGAAAATCAGTCATCGTTTTCTATTTTTGTTTTCAAAATTCTGAAAAGGAAAAAAAAACTGCAAGTGAAATAAAGGAAACAAGCTATATTAGTCTTCCGCCTTTGACCAGCAATACTTCAAAATAATGAACTGGTCTGGTATTGGAGTGGGGCATTTATTGCATAAACACATTTTAGACACCTTAAAAGCATCTTATAGAGAGAACCACAATACCACCATCGTTCGGACACCTTCACGGTCCATTTGCAATATCAAACCTTTTATTTAGGCATCTCCTTTAATCCTCCCTGAAAAAAGAAGAGAAGAAAGTATCCTTAGACAAATCCCATTTCCACGGTAAGGTCTCGATCGGATCCATAAAGCATTTAAAATTCTCATTCAAGTTTTTCATATAAGCTCTTGACATTTTTTATAGAAAAGCATTAAATCTCCTATAAATGTAGTTTCTTGCTGAAAAAACAAAGAGAGTGCAATTTGGATGGAGCACATTTAGGAAAAGAGATTCAATAGACAATTAATGAAACTATGGGGACCCCATTGAGAAAGAAAATTGTTAGGGGACCTATACGGCTGGGAGACATTTTCAACTTTGCCCAAAATCTAAAATTGATCCCACTTTTCAGTTCCAATTACACCCACACACTAATATATCAGTTAGCTAGATTCAGCAGAAACCAGATTTCCAAACACACCCACCCCTTCAAAGTGAATTTTCAAAAATTATCAAGCGTGGTAAAATGAGTCAATGCAAATCTACCAGGATAGAAACTGCTTTCAGAGGTAAAAATTTTGGAAACTGAAAAATCGAACTACTAAACCAAATGAATGTCATGACAAGATACCATGCATATGTTACTCAAACCAACACATCAGCCTTGTAGACAAACATACAGGAGTGCCAGGGAATTTGAGCAACAAGTGACACATGAGCTTATGCATACAAAAAATCAGCAATAACATTTGAGTTTGAGGCCTTAATCATTCTCAAAAGAAAAGAGTGGTGTTGGGGGGGTTAAAGCTAAAATCAAATAAGATTTAAATATTTCCACCTCTTTTATCCGCTTCTAAGGAACCAAAAGTCGTAGCAGCTTCAAACACAGGCATACTATTGATCAAGTTTAAATTACTTCCTTCAAGCAGTCCAATGGTATATTGAAAGTTGAGGGTTAAAGAGACCGATATGTAGAACATAGAAATCACGGACTGTGTAAGTTCCATAAGACAAAGCATAATTACATGAAAAGATCTAAATAAATATCATAAGGTAACAACGACTGCTAAATACATAAAGTTTCGTTCACAGTCAGGCAATAATGAACTTACCCAGCAGTCACTGACATACATAAGCATATGCAAAACTAAACTTAGTCCACTTAGAAATTACCTGTAGAGAGAGTCCATGGTATTCTTCAACTTGGCAACATCAGCACCAACAATTGTAGTTTCCTTTTTGCCATTTTTGTAGAAATCAAGAGTTGGCTGCAAAAGAATACTCAAATCAGAAATATTTGAGCCATAAGCACTCCAAAAAGAAATTTTGCACAAATAGGCAAGGCTTCTTTTGAGGTATAAATGAAGTGATTGTATAAGGAGAATAATGTACTTATACAACTAGGAGACTTTTTTGTAGAAAAGAAAATTAAACTCAAAACAAGAGTGCTCCCATCCCATTGTACTTCATCCAAGCCTCTAATGCATTTGGCAACAAACACTAGAAGCATTGTGTTGCCTCACATCAATCACACAAAAGAGAACAATCACTAGACATTCTAAGTTTCTTCTTACGCCAGCCATAATAAATGCTGAAAAAACTATGAATGCAGAACATACATGTAAAATAATACAAACTCTCCTCCTGCCAAAACTTACAAAAGATATTCCCTAACCCCCCCTGCCCTGCCACAGTGGAATGGTTAACATAAAATCAATTCACACATTGGCACGCCCAAAGCATTCATGCCATGTTGGCTGTCATTGCATCTCCCAAAATCAATACACAATTTCCCATGCTCTATCACACATAAGTCATGCAGAGAACTCTTTAAATCTGAGCATTCTAATTTATAAGCACCTTCTGGTTTCCTAGCAGTAATTGGAGAGTTCCATGTTTTTTAATTTCACATCACAGCCTTGGAAAACTTCTTGTTTATTCTATGAAGAAAATGAAGAACAGATGCAAAACATGTATATTATTGGTTCAAACCAGTCAATCAGCAGATAATAGACACAGAGAACAGGAAGGGAACTCGGAGACAGACTCAACCACCAAATATTTTCCAGAGAGTGGGTGATCTTAGGACTTGAACCTGAAACAATTTGGTTGCAAACCCAATACACATACCATCCATTCCCAAGAACACTCATAGAATAAAATAAGAACAAATACAAATATATTGATTGGTAGGGATGTTCTGGGAACATATATGGAAGAAGAGCAATCAAAGAATGAAAAGGAGTGAACTTTACCACAGCAGCAACATGCAATTTCGCCAACGCATTTTGAAGACCTTCCTGCAAGGGAGACCGGCAACATTAGTCCCTGTCACTTTGAATTCATGACTATCTATGCTACCATAAGACAGAATTTTAACCCTTTAACAAGGTTGCTTTATATCTATGAAATATGATGACCAGGGCTGTCATGTAATTCATTACTATAATGATCACAATATAGCCTTCCTGTGAGCCAAATAGGAATACTCAACAGTCAAAACTAAGTCTTGATTTCTTGATTGTTTTAACCAATGTGCTCATACTACTATACTCTTATTCATTTTCAATCCACACCATCCTATGTTTCCAATGTGGCAGACAGATCAAACAATTGACCATTTTCAGGGGGTCATTCAGATCACCGGGATGGTTTTAACTTTTACCATAGATAAACCTAAAGCACACAACCTAATATTTCATGCATACCAATATAACATTGATGTTGTTTAATGCCTTCAAATATTATTTTCCCATGGTCTTACGCTCCTATTCCCTTTCAATCATCTCAACCCATGTTATGAACATGATAAAGAGCTCCACAAATTCCCCCAGAAAGATTCAAGACATTGACCATTAGGACATGTTCATCTTAGGTGCCTCTGTAGCGCAAAGACTAATGTTTCATACATTATGCTATTCATTACACCTTTTAATCAATAATGACTAAGAGCTGCCAAAATTTTAATTAGCAGCGTCATGGTATCATTATGCATCACACACAGAATTGAAAAATCTGTTACAATAAGACCAAGTTGCCTAATTTTGTAGTCTTAACTTAAATAGAAAATACCAAGGAACAAAAATTGACAAGAACTTTAGTCCCTCTCAAATCCATTTTCCACGAATGATCCCATAAATAAATCAAATAGTTTAAAACTATTCTTCTTTCCAAGGAAGTAAAAATTGTTATGTAAGACCTAGTTAAATCAATCCCATATGTAAGAACGGAATATAGTATATTTCTCTTTCAAGTAATAATAAGTTGACCATGAAATGAACACTGTCCCTCGTGAAACAAAACCCTAGAGAAAATATTGAAATTGCAAATTCCATTACATTTTAATTCGTTTCATTGATTACCTTAAGATGTAAATAGAAAGAAAATCCCATGATATAGAATCAAGTAAGAAACTTTTTCTTAAGAATAGAAGTACCATTTTCACACCATGAAGCATGCAACTTACATACCGTGTCAATGTCAACTTTATATATTGTTGCATGAGGGTATTTCTTACTCAGCTCTTCGATTACAGGAGATATAAACTTGCCTGCAGGAGATGAACACTCAAATAACATGGACCAGACAGGAAACTCTACTGCTGTATCATGCACAAACATCTACATAGGAGAAATCACAATGCCCGAAAGCAAAACAAAGCAATGATTGATGAGGAACTTACAAGGCCCACACCATGTAGCTGTAAAATAGAAAACCGCTGGAGAAGACTTCTCTGAGTCGACGAGTTTTCAACAGAAAAGCAATGTAAGCCACAAGGAATGCATAATCCAAGGAGCTGTAATTTCAGAACTTATATTTCTATTTTTTTTTTTAATTTGAAAGTCCATCAAATTCAAATTGCATGCAATATAAATTATTAAAAATTTAAGGACTGAACTGAACAAATTGAAAGAGTAAAAGGACTCGATTTTGGAATACCTTGAACATTTTTTAGCCCGCTATTTAACTCTTCATCTGATTTTACAAGAACAATGTTTGATTCACCTGAAATTATGGGTCGATTCATCATTAATTCAATGGGTATACATACATGCAGCATTAAAACAACAGAGAAATATAAATGAAAAAAAGGAAGAAGAGATAAGGGCTTTACCTGAGGAGGAGGAGAGGGTTCTTTGGAAGAGTTGCAGAGAAGGAGTTGAGAAGTGAGATTTTGTGATGAAGCTGGAGAGAGATTTAGAAGGATGTGAGGTTTTGGTTGGATTTGAAATTAGGTTTTCATGAAGACGACGGGAGAAGGAGTTCATTGAACTCCGGTGGCTTCCTAAAATAAACGCTCGAACCAGCAGTCCCTTACTCTTTCCCCTCATTTTTTGCTCTCGCAGTTTCTTACCAAATTTCCGTCTCCCTCCCTCACTCCCTCTGCTTTGTTGTTTTGTTCCTCGCACCACTTCCTGCTTTCGGGGACATGAAGAATCCGGGATGCCCAAACAAACAAATGAATGGGCTTGTAGTCCATGGATATAAACTCTTGGACCTTACAAACCTGGCCCAATACATGTATATGTAGCCTATATCCATTTTTTAGGTCTGTTTGAGGTCAACCGTTGTAAAAATAAAATAAAAAAGAATTGTTGTATTGGTATTAGAAATAATTTTTTGAAAGAAAAAAATTCATGTATTTTTAAACAACAAAAAAAATATTCAAAATAATATTTATTACATTTTCAAACAAGCTTTTAGATTTAGCCGCTAGAAATATTACCATATACAATTATTATTATTATTATAAATAAAAAAAATTATGTGTATTGAATGTTCATGATTCTTGAGTTTAGTCTCTTGGATTTTCATAACCATTGAACTAATTTTTCTTTCCTATAAATAAATTTCTTATCTTGTATTCTTAATACTTTTGATAAATAAAAGAATTCATAATAAAAAAAAAATATTTCTCTCTTGTCTCTTCTAAGTATATTGTGATGTTTATGTTTTTCTATGTTAATTATTTATTCTTTTTATAGCAGGTTTATCGACACGCTTATTATATGGCTTATATCAATTTTAATATTTTCGCTTTTCATTATTGTAATTTATTTGTGGAAATTTTTCTTTCACTTTTATTTAAAGAAAGAGTTTTATAGTTCCTCAAGAACAAGTATTACAAGTTTATGAAGAATTAAATAAATTAAATATAGTTCCTAACGAACTAGTATTTCTAAAGATAAAAAAATAATATTCTTAAAGGACTGATTTTCCAAAATAATTAAAAAATTAAATACAATTCCTGACAAATTAGAATTTCTAAAGTTAAAGAAATAACAGTTTTAAAAAACTTATTGTCCTTAAGAGTTAAATAAATTAAAATAGTTCCTGAAGAACTAGTATTATAAGTTTCTGAAGAATTAAATACAGTTCTTGAAGAACTAGTATTTCTAAAGCTAAATAAATAACAATCTTAAAGGACTGATTTTTTTTATCTTCATGATTTTATCTAACAAGTTATTTCTTGTTTTTATAGATAAAGATAATGTTAAATCTAACAAAACTTGAATTTATCGCTCTTGATATTTTTAGAAATAATTTTTTGTCATGAAACATTGACGTTGAGATTCATCTGAAAGCTATGAATCTTTGAGAAACTATTAAAGAAGAAAATAATATGTGGCAAAATCTAAATGAAAGATATAACCACCAAAGTTTATCATATTTTTTCAAACTCGTTATGATTTGTTGCACCTGAAGTTGTAAGATTTTAAATCGATTAGTGATTATAATTCCGTTCTTTTTTAAAATTACCTCATGACTGAAATTTGTATGGTAAAGTTATCACAGAAGATCAAATGTTAGAGAAAATATTCTCTACTTTCATGCCCCAAACATTGTCATACAGCAACAATATAGAGTGTATAATTTTAAAAGGTATTCAAAATTAATTTCATGTCTTTTTGTGTTTGAATGAAATAATGAGTTTTTGATGAAAAATCATCAATCTCATCCCACGAGTTTTAAACCATTCCTGAAGTGAATGGAACCTTTGTCCAAAAGACACAAAAGAATCAAAGATATAGGAATGAAAAAAGAGAAGAGATAATCCTTCTAAAAGTAACTCATCATACCACTAGAAGTGGAGACATAGTGAATAGTGGTATGACTTTTCATGATGAAGATTATATCTAGTAGATAATGTAACAACGCATATAGTTCTTAAGGAAGATAAATACTATGAATATTTGACATTAACCAAAGTTAATGTCACTACAATATTAGGTCCAACAAACATGATTAAAAGCTCTGGAAAATAAATATTGTGTTACCAGATAACACAAGACTGAGCATCAAAGATGTATTATATTCATCTGAGTCCAAAAGAAATTTACTCAATTTTAAGGATACACGCTAATGGTTATCATATTGAAACAACAGATGAAAAAAGAAAATGAAACATTGTGAAATTTATATTAAAGCACTTTCAAATATCTTTATATTAATGCACAAAGTTTATACTTGAGAAACTACATGTTTTCTCTTCTGGAATTTATTATACAATAATGAAATTTATTGAATCAAACATTGTGATACACCAAAAGTGTTCCGACCCAAAATAATTTATGTTTTGGCATGATCGACTTGGACATCCAGGATCAATAATGATGACACAAATTATTGAGAATTCATATGAGCATCCCTTAAAGAACCTGAAGATTCTTTTACCAAGTGAAATCCATGTGTTGCATGTTCTCAAGGTAAATTAATTGTCAAACTATCTCCATCAAAGGTTCTTATAGAATCACTATCTTTTCTTGAAAGAATTTAAGAAGATATATGTGGGTTTATTCATCCACCATACGGACCTTTTAGATGTCCATAATATTGATTGATGCATCATGTAAATGGTCACATATTTATTTATTTTCCATTTGAAATATTGCATTTGCTAGATTAATAACATAGATCATCAGACTACGAGCTCAATTTCCTAATTATCCTATCAAGAAAATTTGATTGGACAATGCTGATGAGTTTACTTCTCAAGCATTTGATAGTTTTTGCACTTATATTGGAATTGATGTTGAACATCATGTTACTCATGTATATACTCAAAATGGTCTAGCATAATCATTTATAAAATGACTTCAATTAATTGCAAAAGCATTACTTATGAAATCAAAATTGCTTACATCTGTCTAGGGACATGCTATAGTATATGATACATCATTAGTTACCATATTCTTGTTGTAAATGCTCCATCTAGAACTAAATTTCCTGAAATAAAGAAGGTCAACGGAGCAGCAAATGAATCTATATCACGCCTGAAGAGTGGAAGACCTATTGGCGCTAAAGATAAAAATCCTAGAAAATAAAAACTCCAATAAATAGATGATGGTACTGTTGAAGAGTCCTCACCCACAAAACAAACATCAAATTTTGTGTCCAAATCATCTAATATTGATCCCCCTGAAGAGGGATCTCTTAAAGAGAACCACGACCTAGAAATAATGAGATCTCCATAAATTATGTTCATACATAAGATATTTTAGAATGAGATAAAATTATCATAGATGAGATATATTTGCATTTAAAATTGCTTTTGGCATCACTAGAAGTGATGAAGAATTGGAACCACAAACTATTGAAGAATATCGACATAGAAATGATTGGCCAATATGGAAAGAGCAATCCAAACAAAGTTAAACTCACTTGCAAAACGTGAAGTATTTGGACTTGTAGTTCATATAGCTAAAGGTGTTATACATGTTGGATATAAGTGAGTTTTTGTCATAAAATCAAATGAGAACAATGAAATTGTGTGATATAAGGCACGACTTGTTGCACAAGGTTTCTCGCAGAGACCCAACATTGATTATGAGGAAACTTATTCTCTAGTGATGGATGCAATTACTTTAAGATCTTTAATTGGTTTAACGGCTTCAGAAATGTTAGATATGTGTTTAATGGATGTAGTTGCAGCATATCTATATGGATCATTAGATAAAGACATCCATATGAAAATCCCTGAAGGATTTACAATGTTTGAAGCCTTTTGTAATGAACCCATAATTTTTTTATTCTATTAAACTACAAAAAATATGGGTTGAAGCAATTTGATCAGATATGGTATAGTCGTCTTAATGAATACCTCTTAAAAAAGGAGTTTAAGAATGATGAGATTTGTCCGTGAATTTTTATTAAGAAAAACAATATCCAACTTTGCTATTATTGCAATATATGTTGATGACTTAAATAATATTAGTACTCTTGAAGAGCTCACAAAAACTACAACCTATTTGAAAATGAATTTGAGAAGAAAGATCTTGAAAAGACAAAATTTTATCTTGGTTTATAGATCAAACATCTTTCAAATAGAATATTTGTGCATCAATCGATGTAAACAAAAAAATCCTAAACTGTTTTTATATGGATAATGCTCATCTTTTGAGTACACCTATGGTTCTTCAATTACTTGATGCGAAAAAAAATATTTTCGACCTCTAAAAGAGGATAAAGAAATTTTTGGTCTTGAAGTACCATATCCTAGTGATATTATAACACTTATATACATAGTTGTAAAATCCGTTCCGGGTACCGTTCCAGTTTTTTGTTTGGAACGGAACATTCCGGTTTCGGTGCATTCCGGCGTTCCGTTCCGGTTTTGTACTGTTCATATTTATTTAATTATATATATGAAAAAAAATAAAATATTAATTTAACAAGTATAATTTAAATTCAAGATAAATGAAATTTAAATTATACAATACAAACATAATCTCAAAATTAGAAACATCTCTAAAATTCCAACAATAAAATTATTTTTTTAAAATAAAAAATAAAAAATGAATTTAATTATAATTAAAAGATCCAGAATATTTGAAATTTAAGCTACTATTTCAAATTAATACCCCTATTTAATTATAATTAAAAGATCCAAGAATTATGGTTTATGTGTTTTTCTCCATTTCTATATTATTACTGCTCAGTAATAATATAAAAGAAAAATATAATTAAGGTAATTAGGGATAGGTCGCTGTCGTGGAATTAGTTAAAAAATCACCATCCATCCATCTAAATTCTAAATAGCCGATGTTGCTATCACACACAAGGTAGTTAAAATCGAGATTTTGACACGAATCGGAAAGGGGTCCGAAAAATCGGATCGTAAGATCGTACCCGAATTTTTCTGTACAAAAAACGTAAAATCACAGCTAAAATCGTGTGAGAAGAAAATTCGTAAAATCATATGTAAAATATTTCTGAATACAAAATAGCATAATTATGGACATAAAACTTAATTAGTTTAGGTTCATGCATGATTCAAAAATAATTGAAAAATACATTACAAAACAATTATGTCCATAGAATTTCATTAGGTAAAAATTAACAAACTAAAAATAAATATTTTGTTGATGTGAAATATAAATTAATTAATGTTATTTATTATCTTAAATTAATAGGATTTTTTTAAAAATATTTTTTATGCTAACTATTTTTTATGTTAATTATTAATATTATTATTATTATAAACCCCCATATTATTATTATTATTATTATTATTATTATTACCCCTCCCCCGTATAAACCTACTTTTATTTTTATTTTTATTATTTTTATTATTATTATTATTAATTTATATAACCCCCCCGGTAGAAACCTACCTTCTTCTTTTCTTATTATTATTATTATTATTATTATTATTACTATTATTATTATTATTATTATTATTATTATTATTATTATTATTAAGTATAAAAGCCCCTCTAACATAACCCTAAATCCCATTTTCCTTCTCCCACGCCGCCCACCCTCATCTGAGTCATCTCCTCTTCTCCATTTTCTTTGAATATATTCGTTAAATCATGGAGAAGCTTTGAATAAACAGCTCAGGAAGACTCATCCTCTTCTCCTTTACTCTCTTCCTTCTCAATAAATAGCAGTACGATTTTGGGGGTTTTGAGTTGAGCTGAGAAGAGAAGATTTTGGGGTTTAGGGCTGATGATTTGGGTGTTTTGTGCTGAGAAGAGAAGAGAATTTCGAGCTGAAAATGTGCAATTTTTGTTTTTTGTTTTTGATTTTTTTTTATTTTGAACCCGGAACGGAACGCCCGGTACGGAACCGGGGCGTTCCGGCCGGATTTGCCGGATCTGGCCGGGATTTTTACCGGGACAAAAACGTCGCCGTTTTGTCCCGGATTTTGAAATGGAACGGGCCGTTCCGTCCGTTCCGGCCGTTACGGAACGGGATTCACATCTATGCTTATATATCTTGCAGATTATACAAGACTAGATATAGTTTTTGCTGTAAATTTGGTGGCAAGATATAGTTTCACTCCCACAAAAAGATATTGGAATGAAGTCAAACATATATTTTGCTATCTCCACAGAATAACCAAAATGGTATTATCTTATTATAGATCAAATTCACAATTGATTGAATATACAGGGTATAGGTTATCTCTATGATCCCCACAAAAGGAGATGACAAATAGGTTATCTATTTATGTATGGAGGTACTACAATTTCTTAAAGATTTGTCAAACAAACATTAGTGACTACTTCATGAAATCATTTATAGATTATCACGATACATGAAGTAAGTCGATAATATATATGGCTAAGATCAATTATCCAGAACATAAAGAAAAAATATGGATTATTAGTCATTGAAAATAATCTCACAATATTGTTTAAAGAGAATAATGTCTGCATCACTCAACTTAAATGAGACTATATTAAAAGAGACAAAACTAAGCATATCTCACCAAAGTTCTTTTATACTTACGAGCTCCAACAAAAAAAGAAATTGATATTAAACAAATCACGTCAAGAGATAATTTAGTAAACTTATTAACAAAGTTTTTACCAGCCTCAACTTTCAAGAAACTTGTCCATAATATTGAAATGCGTCACCTTAAAAATTTGTCAAAAGACATGTACTTTTGAGGGGAAGTCAATGCAAATTGTACTTTTTTCTTTTGCTTAGGTTTTTTCCCATTGGGTTTTCCTTTAATGAATTTTTTTTTATTAAACCTCAAACACAACCATAATTTTAACCAATCACTTCAATTTCAATTATGAACCTCAACTTTAAATGGTTGTTATCTGAAACTGCTTGATGTTAATTTTTTTTTATAATCTATTATTATTATTATTATTATGGAATAGTCGTGGCTGGACATACAGGATTAGGTTCTTAACCTAATCACTAGTTGAAACTAGAAAAACCTAATCACTAGTTGAAACTAGAAAAAGATGTTTTTTTTATTTATATATATAAAGAACCTAATCACTAGTTGAAACTAGAAAAAAATGTTTTTTTTATTTATATATATACAAAATCGAAGATACTGTTTAAATAAATAAAAAGCATACACATATATATTAATTGATATGCTTTTATTACACTTCAAAACAGAAAATCGGCATTAATTCCTCAACTGTAATCTCATTGCCGCTTTCGAAGCTACTCCTTTCTGTCATGCTTTCATTTTCTGATTGAGCACATGGAACGTTGATAAAAAAGTCGTTAGTGATCCGACATCCTCTTTTTTTTTTTTAATCTTTTCATATCAGCAATCCACTTAACACCAAAGCATAGACATCACATTCATCATCGGGATAAGCAACAAAATAAAATCATGGAGTCAGTGGCCTCACCACTACCAACCCTAAACGAAAAGCAACTTCATTCATATTAGAAAATGATATTCCCAATTATGGGAGCTTGTTTGGATGATGGTTGCAGAGCTTAAGGGATTGGATCTTTGACAAAATCGTTATAATTAATTTGGATTATTAACGTTGCTTCAACCGCTCGTTCTGGATCACCTGTCTCGCCTATCCCAACAAGAAAACCTAAACCCTTGACTTCGCATACATTTTTCCCTCTTCTTTCACCCCCCGCAAACGTCCATATCAGCTATCACCCTCTTCTCTTCCATGCTATACAAGTTTGGTGAAACTTTGATGCGTTTAAAAGCATAAAACTATGATGCGTTTATTGCTTAGAATACAGAAGATCACCTAACAGCATTTCTCAGAATTACCCAACTCTCCTCTGTTTTGGGACATGGTGATTCAGATGGGGTGATATTTTTCGGTTTTCGTTCCTTGTTAATTCGAACTCTAGAAATTTTATGTTTCTGTGGACTGCCCCAGATTTAACCTTGATAGAATTAGATCCAGTGAGAGTGTGGAGACATGCACGCTTCATCAGTGGGTGTGAATGGATACCACGTCATGCCATTTTTACCACGAAGCTTTTACGTTTGGGTGGAAGGATGAGAGAATCCATTTTCTTTGATGGGGAAACTGTGTTTTTGGGTGGAAAGATGAGGAGATCCGGTTTCTTGAATGGGTTGTCTTGTCCTGGTTAGCGAAGATTGTTTCACTTTTCTTTGAAGATTTGCTAATTTGTCGTTGCTATTTGCTGGTGGGCAAGACGTCATTTCCATCAAATTAGTTGCCGCTAAAAGTTTTTTATTCTTTTGCTCAATAGGAATCATTAGGTCAGTGACCGGTGCATGCCGTGGCCGGTTAAATTTGTTTTAGCTAATCAAAGGGATACTCGGGCACTTGCAGTATTTAAAAAAAATAAAAAAATAAAAACCTAATAATTCAGTGACTAATTCCACTAATGATGTTGGGTAGTTTAATACTTTGATTCAAACTATAGGCAACATAGCGTTATTATATTATATACTAAAAGAAATCATGGTTCGGTTATTATTTATTGTGAGACAAATCACTGTGGATTATAATAGTGTTGCTCAGTTTTCGGTTCGGTTCGCCGGTTTAATAATTTTTTTTATATTTTACACAGTAAAATAATCATTTTGTCTCTCAAAAAAGACAAAAAACAGGTCCTGCAGGGAGGGGTGCCACCGTAATTGCGCATTTCTGTAATAGTGTTGTTCAGTTTTCGGTTCGGTTCGCTGGTTTACTGAATTTTTTTATATTTTGCACAATAAAATAATTATTTTGTCTCTCTGAAAAAGACAAAAAAAACAGGTCTTGCAGGGAGGGTGCCACCGTAATTGCATATTTTCGGTTTGGTTTGGTCGAGTAACCGGTTTATTGATTTTTCTATATTTCTTTGCACAGTAAAATAACCACTCTATCCCTTAAAAAAGACAAAAACAAGCAGCTGCCAGGAGGGATGCCACGAGAATTTTATATTTTAAAAAAATAGCTAAATATTAATTTGCCCCCCCCCCCTAATAAGACAAAATTAAAGATAAGGGCGTTACGGTGATTGACCATATTTTTTTTTAATATTTTTCTTCGATTACTGTGGGCATGTGTGACACACGCCGCCAACAATATCCAGCCCCATACTCTCTTTGGTCAGCGTTTACAACTTTGTCTAGTGGCGAAAAATGTCAATCCGGCGTCTCCGTGGATACGCCACCGTGTTCTCTTCCTCATGGTGTGACGCGTGGCCTCACACGTTGTCCGGAGACGAGACGGGGGGCGATTCCCCCCCTCCCCTTCTCTCTCCTTCACCCTAAACTACACAATAGACCCTAGTTTTATGGGTTTTTTCATTTCAGTCTCTACTCTTTTAATTGTGTTGTATGATCCTTATTTCTGTTATGTAAGTTTTTATTTGTTTCAATTATGTCATTCGATTGAAATTGATTATATATTATATTTTTATTTCAGTCTTTATTCTTTTAATTTCCCGATTGCTTTTAAATCCCTTATTATTTTTGGTACAGAAGATTTGATTTTTTCAATTTTGTCCTTTGATTAAAATTGATAATATATTTCAGCCCTTATACTTTTAATTTTTTATTTTAATTCTTTTATTTTTTTATATTTCTGAAATAGTCCATATTTTTGTTCAGGTTTATATATATATGTGCTTTTAGCTGTGGTTTTTAATTTTTATTATTTTTTCTTTTGTTGAGGTAACATTTTGTTTCTAAAATTTTGTTCTTAAATTTTAGTTTGTGGTTTTGATTATTTGACAATTGATATTTCTGTTTTTTTCCCATTGTTCTATCTTATGGTTGTTTTTTTAGTTTTTTTATTTTATTTTCATGTCAAATATTTTTTTTTACTTTTTTGTTTGCTCTTTTGTTAAAGTTATTGGTTTTTTTTTTTATTGAATTTTTTCCCATTATTAACACAATAATAATAATGATAATAATTTTAGTTTTTTTTTCTTGCTTCCTCTTTTATTAATGTTTTTGAGTTTTTTCTTCTCCGAATAATTTAATAATTTTTATTGTTTTAGCAATAATAATAATGATATTTTTAGATGTTAAGTCTACAATGTTGTTGTTGTTATAATAAGGTGTGTTGATGTATTTCATTATATCAAACCTTGCATGTATAAATATTATTTTTTATTTTTGAACTAGCAAAATCTATTAATTATTTCAATCCCAACAATTATAAAAATTATTTACTCAGCCTGCAACGTAGTACGAACAATTAACTAGTATGAACTATAAAAGAATATTTAGGAACAATTAACTAAAAGAAAAACCGTCGGAAACTCATTATCACTCAATTGTGGACACCATCCTTCATAAAAAGAGTTTGTTAAAACTTGTAAAACTTGATTGTAAGAGTTCTGATGATAATATCAAAAGAAGTCGTATATTCTGCAAGAGTAATGTCCTAAAAAAGAAAATTAAGCAAAACAAAAGAAAATTGAGCAAAAGAAAATAAAGTGAGCCCCACCGACATTCAATCAGTTTTATTTAATTTAAGAATAACTTTTTTTTAAAAAAAATAACTTTAATAGAGAACAACAAATGAAAACCCAATTTAATGTAAATAAATAAATAAATACAAAATAAAACCAAGGTCATAGAAAGTAGAAAAAACAGAGTCTAATCTCAACTAGATAAATATTGAAGGATGAAATAAAAAATAACTTAAAAAACAAAGCAATTATAGGCAAGTCTCATGAAGCTTAGTTATTTTTCAACCCTCGCAAACCTTGGAATCTTAAACATTTGTTAACCAAGCTAATTAAATGTTAAAGAATGGAATTAGATAAAAAACAACAACCAATCTTGAAAATTTTGCAAAGCAAAAAAAAAACATTGTCAAAAGAATGTGGATGAAATCTAACATTACATATAGACTGGGTGGAAATAAATTGAATGAGGATGAAATAAAACAAAATCTAATGTAAATGAATTATCAAAAATAAGAATAACCAAGAGAACAAAGACTAAATAAAAATGAAGGAGAAGTTTAGGTGTTGGTTTGAAAAATCAAGGAGCAAACATCCAAGGAGAGGAGAGTAGAAGGGAGAAACAAATATGGCCTTCAACCCTAAATCCATGGAGGGAATGTTGAGATAAAGTTGATGTCAACTCCTATCGAGTTTTTTTATCACTAAAATCAGTTGCACGTGTTGTTTAAAAATAACAAAGCGATTGACACGTGTTGAGTACGAGTCAATATAATTTTATTTTTATTATTTTTAAAAGACCAAATTATCTTTGTCCTAGCGGAATAACAAAAAAAAATCAGTTATGCAATGAATAAATACTCTTTGACCCTAGATGTAATGATATAAACTCGAAGGGCAAGTAGATAGTTTTAGTATGCTTTTAAAAATGAAAAGATAGAAGAAGGGTCCATTACCAGTTCATTTCTTTTTTTTTTTTTTTTTTAATTTCAAGGTAAAGTGGTTGTTTTAGTGTATACAATCAGACAAAAATTCATAAATACCTCTCCATGATAGCTTACCAAATCTTTACTTTTAAGGATATTGATGTAACTTTATTATATAAAAAAGAGTAATTTATTCGTTTCGTCCCTAATCAATTACAAAATACCGAAATTGTCTCATTATAAAGATGATTTTACCCTAATTATTAATATATTTTCAAGGATAAGATAGTAAATATATTGTGCATGCTTTGAAATAATTGTTTCATGGGACAGCGTTTAATAATATAATAATTATTTTTTAAAATATTTTTTTACTTAAAAATACATTAAAATAAGTTATTTTTTATTTTTTAAAATTTATTTTTCTGTATTAAAATATCTAAACAGTCTAAAAAAACAAAAAAAAAAACATTATTTTTTTTTTTGCCAAACAGCATTTGCATCAAATAATTGTACATTTACCAATAAATAAAACCAATTCTGTTTTGTTTCGTAGCTGCAATTAATCGGTGGATGCATCTTAAAGTCGAAATCTTGAAATGTATGATCTTTTCAACCTTGACAATAGGAAAAGAGCGTTGAGAAATTGGAGGAAGTAAATTCTGTCTTAATGTGACGTTGGCGAAATTGGAAAGTTCTGATATATTCTCTCTCTCTTGAATGGAAGAAGCGTTCAGACTGTAGCACTCCAGGCCAGACCCGAGTTTGGTCAAAGCTTCTCTGACACCTTCCGTGTCTGCTACCGAATTAAAAACACGATAATCTGTTGCCTGTTATTCATAGGATAGTTTGTTCTTGCGTTCAAATCATGTTTAATGTTTTTTAATTATTAATTTTTGAAAATAATTTTTTAATATATATTTTTATATTGTTATGATACGTTGATGTTAATATTTTTTAAAAAATAAAAAATATTATTTTTATACATTTTAAAATAAAAGTACTTGAGAAAACTTTTACTCTTCGAAACATTACAATAATAATAGTAATAATCTTCTTACATGTAATTTCCCAAATCCCAAAAGTACCCTCGGAATCCCTGACATATTTTATTCATTAACACGGTGATCGGACACGCGTTGCACGTGTTGAACCATAAGAGAATAAGTCACATGCTGTCATGGTTATGGAGAAGAAATGGAGATCACATACAAAATAATAATAATAATACATAAGTTCGCTGGTCCCCACTTCCTAGCTATTCTATTTGTATTTTATCCTTTTATTTAGTCAATTTTTATTATCAGCAATCTACGGCTTATAATTATCCATGTCGAGATATTTAGTCTCGAAAAAATGCTTTTAAATTTAAAAAATCATCACATATATTAAAATAAATTTATTGATAAATATCAAATATATTGTATTGTCTTATAAAGATTCTATGTACCAAAATTAAATAAACTTCTACTCCATATATAAAGAAAATATATTTTATGACAATACAAAAAAATCTTAATAGTAGCATGTTAATTTAATTATAAGGGACTAAAGAATTAATATATCTTCTAAGAATTAGGTTAATCCTGTTTTTCTATTATATTCTATTTATACATCTTATTAATATAATTCTTCAAAAAATAAGTAAATCCTATTTTTTTTAATATATACCAGTTTATATATCACATAAAACCTTAAATAATATAGTATAAGATTTTTTTAAAATCACCCCTCGCCTATATACTACTTTATTTAAACTTTATTTTGACTATTAAAACTCTAAAAATAAGTTAATAGAAGTCAAAAATTGAAATTGAAAATAAAATAAAATTATATAAAATCATCAAATTATTATATCAAATCCTTGTTGTTTTATATAAGACGAGCTGATTGGCCCGCTTCGCTGGGCATTTTTATCTATGTAGAAAATTAATTGATTTTATAAATGTTGTATTCTGTCATTTTAATATTTAATTAGTATAATTGTAATTGATAAAATATGCAAAAAATGGTTTTTTTCAACAAAAATGTGATTGAATATTGTTATTGCTAAAAAACTTTTGATAAAATTTCTTAGAAAATTTGCTAAGAAGGTGAAATGATTTCTAAGAAATTTGTTGTCACGGATACTCTGGTTAAAAAAACAAAATAACAAAAAAAACCCGGTTAAAAAAGAACAATTGAGTTGGACAGTAAAAAATCAAAAATACATGTGAAAAAAGGACTCTGTTTCTTAAAAGAAACAAACAAAGGGTCTAAAATATAAATTTAAATTCAAAGCGAAAGTTTTTTTTATAAGATTTATTCATCATATTATTATATTCAATATCTTTAAGAATGCCGATATTAATTGTTTTTTTCAAGAAATCGTAGGTCATTTTTTTTTCTCTCTTGATATATTTTTAGGCGATAATATTAAATAAATATTAAACACATATACTTAGTCTCACATATTATATAGTGGTGATCCTAATGGGAAGTAATTTTTTATATTTTTTTAATTGTAGATAACCTAGGTAAATTTGTTAAAAAAAAACAATATGAGTTGCCTTTTCTCCCCAGTAATATTAGATCTGACACATTATAAATAAAAACATTGTAATATTTTTCAAAAAAGGAATATATATTTTTTGTGTGCTATAATTACTTATTTCTTTGTCACGAAAAGAGCGAGTGTAGTCGAAACAGAAAGTGCCTTATATATTTTTTTAATTGTATATAATGTAGGCAAATTTGTTTACCTTTTGTTTTTTTGAGTTGTATTTTTTCCCGGGTAATATTAGATCTTAAATATTAAAAATCCATATTTTTTTTTCAGAAATACACTTGAACAAAAGAGCACAAAAATAAAATATGTTTCATTTTAATGTGTTTTTTTTGAAAAAAAATATAATTAGATGTTAAGGCATTGAAAATAATGACAATAATTATTAAGTAAGTTTTTTTCTTTATAAATATGTTACACTAATTATAGATTTTGCTATTTATTTCATATTAGTGCATTTAAAATAATGATAATAACTATTTGTGATTTTTTCTCTGATAAATATTTTAGACTAATTATATATTTTGCTATTTATTTCATATGAACACCTTAAAATATATATATTCATAACTTTTTGCAATTGCGATCTCTTTTAGGTATTCTAGAAAATAACAATAATTGTCGTGGTGCGCATAAGCTGACCCGGACACCTCGGTTAAGGAAAAAAATGTATAAGTGGCAAATCAAAATAGGAATAAATTTAAAAAAAAAAGTGAATCCGGAGATTAGTCGTGGTGCACGTAAGTTGGCCTGGACACCTCAGTTATCAAAAAAAAATTCTTGTTTTTTGTAAAACCAAAAACAACAACCAGCTAGTAAAAAAAAATCAATTTTTTAACATAAAAACCTTTTTTTTTAAAAAAAAAGTTCTTAAAAAAAAAAATCAGATTTGAAAAAAAAACAACAATCAGTTATTAAAAAAAAATTTAAACAAAAAAAACCCTTTTTTTTTAAAAAAAAATTAGTTATTAAAAACAGAAAATATTATTTTTTTGTAAAAAAAATAAAAAAAACAACCCAGTTAATTAAAAAAAATATTTGTTTTTTAACAAAAAAAACATTTTTTTTTAAAAACAAACAGATCCTTTAAAAAAAAACATCAAATTTGTAAAAAAGAAAAAAACAACAACCAGGTTATAAAAAAAAACCTTTTTTTTTAAAAAACTTTGTTTTTTAACAAAAAAAAATCAGTTATTTTTTTTAAAAAAAAGAAAGAAAAAACGAAATGAGATTGGTAAAAAAACAAAAACAGTTCTTAAAAAAAAACAAAAGAAAACAGATTTTTTTCAAAAAGAAAAAAACGAAATCAGGTAAAAAAAAACAAAAGAAAACAGTTTTTTTAAAAAAAAAGAAAAAAGAAAAAAAGAAAAAACGAAATGAGATTGGTAAAAACCAAATTCAGTTTTGATGGGTTTGGAGGTTCGAACCCACATGCATGTTGGATTCCAGTAGCGAGTGAAAGCCGTCGACCACATCTTTTCTTCAGTCTTCTCCACCATAAAAAATATAAAAAGCATTCCTGTGAAAAAAAAAACAGGTGTGCCTACACTCGCGAAGCAAAAGTGAAAAACGACCAGTCCACAGTGCACATGAGTTTGCGTGCACAGTGGACTGGTGGCCGAGCTGTTTTAGCTATGTTAGTAGTAATAATGGGTTGTTTTATGTCAGTTTTTTTTTACTTCTCTGGATGAAAAAGTTCGTAAAAGTTTTGCTATTCTTTTTTGTCATCGCTTCTGATATTAAAAAGACACTCTTTTAAATAAGATGATTCATTAAATTTATATTGATGTATATATTTCAATTTTTTATTAGTTCCTCATAAACTTTAAATTCAAAAATTAATAATTATATAAAAAATTAATAAATTATTAATTTTTTATATGAAACCCTGGTTTTTGTTTTTCTTGTTACTTTGAAATCCTTGAAAAAATAAATGAAAATAATTTCTTAGACTTATTTTTAATATATTTATATATATTTTACGGATATACATGCAGTACCTGTGCTGAAAATAATAGTATCTACAAATGTATCTATCTAACAAAAATCAAGAATACATAAGTATATATTAAGTTTAAAACTTCAATTTACAAATTTAAATAAAATCGATGGAGGTTTTGTCATGTAGTGAATTTATTTTAAGCAATGTTTAAGACTTTAAGTATCTTTTTTTATATGGATTTTTTTTTTCTAATCCGAATAGTAGTGTAGCTTGTTTTTATTTTATGTCTTAAATTTCCTTGCTTTAAATTAAATTATTTTTGGTATTTCTATACTGTTTTGATGTGCTGAAATTAACAATAAATTTTTTAAAAATACAACATCTTATTTTAATATATTTATAAATAAAAAATAATCACTGTTATAGTACAATATAATATAATGCTATTGCACTATGCACTACCACTCCGGAATCGAGTGTGATTGAAATTGTTGTTGAAAATGTTTTTTTTTATTTAAAATATATTAAAATAATATTTTTTATATTTTAAAAATTATTTTTAATATAACATGAAATTATTATTTTTTTTAATTTAAAATAAAAAATAATAAAAATATTTTTTTTCTTAATTTTTTTCGAAAGAATTTTTAGAACAGAGTTACAAGCAACTCCTAGACTTGTTGATAAAAAAGTAGCTTAATAATGTTATAAAAACCAAATCAGCCAGCAACTCTGGAGCACGTGATTAGCGTTTATCTATTACATAGCTCCCAGCTTCGATAAATCTTATCTTAGCTCCTTCCCATGTTTCTAAACGATCATGCCCAGATCAGGCTCCCGTACACAAACGCTCACCAGATGGGCGACGAGCTTGTCCACTTATACACGTTGTCTCCAACATATAAACTAAGTATTAATATTATTTTAATTTATAAATCCAGAAGATATGTGTTTCTGCGTTTCAAAAATATATTTTTTAAAATTAGTATTTTTATATTATCTCAACGTGGTGATATAAAATATATTTTTTAAAATAAAAATTTTATTTTAATATATGTTTCAAAATAAAAAATACTTTAAAGATGAATCGTTTTTGCAATACAAATACTCTTATTTTATGATGTTTATGAAAGTTATTATATATATATATATTAAAATACATTAAAATTAAATTCATTTTTCCAATGAAATTAAATACAAATGGGAATGTTTGAAGTTTGAACGGGAACAAACACTTTCGTTACAAGGACAATATTTCTTTATTAATAATAGAAAAAGAAAGACGATCCAACAAAATAAAAATTGCTGCAAATTATTAGGTGTAGACTATAAACGGAAGCAACAGAGACGCCCACAGGTTAAAGCTTTGAGGCAGTACAGATTACGAAACCACCAACCATGCACGTACAGAGGGCAATTATGTACTTACACAACTTCTTTGTTTTTCCCCATTAGTAGGTAAAAAAAAGTCGCTGTCCCAACCAGTATATCTTCCCTCGTAGCCCTCTCCTCTCCCATTGCTTTCTTTCCTCCCAAAATCTCTCCTCCTCCGTTTTAACTACTTCAGCTCTCTCTGATTATATCGAGAGAGAAAGAGATTGACTTTGCCCGTGACCCCAATTGACGTGGTATGAGAGACCTACAGTTGGCCCAGGTTGCTGGCAACCCGAAATCCCCTCCGGCCTTGATTTCTGCCGGCGAAGAAGATGCCGATGACATGAAGGAGGATGTTGGGCTTCTTGATTCTTATAAAAGCCTTGGAGATGTTGATGATTCTCATAGAATCGTGATCGAGGATGATGGGTTGAAGAGAATTCAAGTGAGAGTTACAGGGATGACTTGTGCAGCTTGTTCCAATTCTGTTGAATCAGCATTGAAGAGTGTTAATGGGGTTTTCAGAGCTTCTGTTGCTTTGCTTCAAAATAAAGCTGATGTTGTATTCGACCCTGCTTTGGTTAAGGTAGGTTGGTATTCTTGGCAGTGGCTAAAAAAATATTACAATTGAATTTTGATTTTTTTTGTGGCGTTTGATTGCTAATTAGCATATGAGTTACTGTTAGTTCTTAGATATTTTTTTAATCTTTTTATCAGGTATTAGTTTTGATTTTGGTTAGTTTGAAATTTTGTTTTGCTGAATTGGATCATATTTCAGTGCTCAATGTGAAATAGTTTTAGATTTTCAATTTGGGTTTGGTTAATAGATGATGGTGGATTGGAAGTTGTTTTTATAGCATAATGTTTTGAACTGAATATTCTAAGTTTTCAAAGCTGAGCTGAATATCTTACCTTTGACTTTGAAGCGCTAGATTGGTTTCCTGATCGCTATTGAGTTCATATATTTTCAAGCACGGCTTTTTTTTTTTTAATGTTCATTCATGGATCATGTAGCAGATTGACTTGATTGGGGAATTTCTTTGTGGTTATAGTACTTCTGATGTTAGAAAAGATCTAAGATGACATATTAGTCCTAAATGATGTGAAAGGTATGCATTGACATTGCTATTGATAAAACAGAACAACCGGACATACTATATTACTACTATTCTGGATGCGTTCTGTTTAAAGATTTCTTGCTTCTACATTTTCCTTTTTGAATACCCTCATATAGTTCCACTTTGAAACTCTAGGTCCCCATTTTCTGAAGACATTTCTTGCTAGGGGTATTTGGGGGGTTTGGTAAATAGGTACTATTTTTATTTAAAAAAAAATTATAGTATAGATTGATAGTGATGCTTCAAGTGAATTTCATTAATGAATTTCAAGGTTATATATTTGTGGCTTATGAAAGAGGGTTTCCACAGTTGAAAGACACCTAGATAATAGGATCTCCGAGATGTTTATATAACTGTGAGTGATTTATATCACATGGTTTCTCTGAATGGCTTAAATGAACTGCATTGGCTTTTGCTTTGCATGACTTAACTGCTGTTTATGTAAATGAACTGAAGTATCTATAAATGCCTCTTAATTCAGGATTATGATATCAAGAATGCAATCGAGGATGCAGGCTTTGAAGCAGAGATTCTATCTGAACCCATTAAATTAAAAACAAAGCCAAATGGAACCCTACTGGGGCAGTTCACAATTGGAGGTATGACCTGTGCTGCATGTGTAAACTCTGTTGAAGGCATTTTGAGAGATCTTCCTGGTGTCAAAAGGGCTGTGGTGGCTTTGGCTACTTCTTTAGGGGAAGTTGAGTATGACCCTATTGTAATTAGCAAAGATGATATAGTGAATGCTATTGAAGATGCAGGCTTTGATGCGTCTCTTGTAGAGAGTAGTCAACATGATAAAATTGTACTCGGAGTTGCTGGGATATTAAGTGAGGTGGATGTACAGCTTTTAGAGGGAATACTGAGCATGCTTAAAGGAGTAAGACAATTCCGTTACAACTGGATATCCAGTGAACTAGAAGTTCTCTTTGACCCTGAAGTTCTAGGTTCTAGATCCTTGGTTGATGGGATTGAGGGAGGGAGCAATGGGAAATTTAAATTACATCCCATCAACCCTTACTCAAGAATGACTTCTAAAGATGTTGGAGAGACCTCTGCTATGTTTCGACTTTTCATTTCCAGTCTGTTTCTTAGTGTGAGTATTTTCTTAACATGCTAATGGTTTTGATTATCTCTTTAATAGTTCACCTCTAATGTTTTTTCTTTCTTTCTTTATGTTTATGTGGGTGTGTGTGGGAGGGGGTGGTTGTTTGATGGGATGTATGTTGAGGTTAGTTACAGTTGGTATCATTATTTACCTGCTTTTATACACAAGCGTGCACTATATTTCGCGGTTTCTTCTAGGGACTGGGGATAATTGAGAAGGTATTATGTATTAATACATTCTTCTGGGAATCTTGCTATGGTGACATCTTGCCTTTGAACACTTAGAAAGCCCATATAGGCACCTGTTTGTTTCTTTGTTGGCCTGTTTTTAATTTTTTTACTGGTTTATTAATCATTGGCATTTGATGAATTGTATCCAGATTCCCATCTTTTTCATGCGAGTAATTTGCCCATATGTACCACTATTGTATTCCTTGCTGCTCTGGCGCTGTGGACCCTTCCTAATGGGTGATTGGTTGAAGTGGGCATTGGTGAGTGTTGTTCAATTTGTAATTGGGAAGCGCTTCTACTTGGCGGCCGGTAGAGCCCTTCGAAATGGCACAACCAATATGGATGTTTTAGTTGCATTGGGAACTTCAGCCTCATACTTCTACTCTGTTTGTGCACTACTATATGGTGCAGTCACTGGCTTTTGGTCTCCAACATACTTTGAGACAAGTTCCATGCTGATTACATTTGTATTGTTGGGGAAGTATTTGGAGTGCCTTGCCAAGGGGAAAACATCAGATGCTATCAAGAAGTTAGTAGAACTTGCTCCAGCAACAGCACTGCTGGTTATCAAAGACAAAGGTATTTTTTTATCTTTCCTTTTTATTTTTTTTGCACTTAAGATATGGCTTGAAATTATCTCAGTTGAAAAATTTCACAATGAGCTATAGCCAATATCAAAATACAGATAAACCCCCCTCAATCTTAATCAGGCTAAAAATAATAAAAATGAAGTACCAAACCATTGAAGAGCTAAGTAAATTTTGGGGTTTATTTTCTAGGTGGAAGGTCCACTGGAGAAAGGGAAATAGATTCATTACTTATTCAGCCTAGTGACACATTAAAAGTTCTTCCTGGTACCAAAGTTCCTGCTGACGGTGTGGTTGTATGGGGTTCAAGTTATGTTAATGAAAGCATGGTGACCGGTGAATCTGCACCTGTTTTGAAAGAAGATGGTTCAACAGTTATTGGAGGTACGATGAATTTACACGGCGCTCTTCACATAAAAGCTACTAAGGTAGGATCAGATGCTGTTTTGAGCCAGATAATTAGTTTGGTTGAGACAGCCCAGATGTCCAAAGCTCCAATTCAGAAATTTGCAGATTATGTAAGTACCACTTATATGGCTTTGGCATTGATCTATTTTACCACTGTTGTCCTTCTGGTAGAATTTTTTTTATGGAATATGTCATCTGCTTTGGGAAGAACTGCAGTTCCCAATGCTTGCCTATACGTTGTAACAGAATGAGTTTTCATGCACCAAGTAAACCATACCTTTGTTAAACACTTGTTTGCTGTAGCCAAACATGTCCTCATCAAATTGCCAATCCGTATTCTTATGTGCAAAATATATGCTATGCATTAGCTTAATTGTCTCTTATTTTGATGTAAAAACTTCAATTTCAATTTTATTAATGTTAATTTGAGCTAGTTTTATTGGGATGAGGGAGACATTGCTATGATCAGAATAATAACAGGCTTTAAGACTGCCATTTTTGTCGTGCTGGAATAATTTATAGTTCGTGTTGCTGTCGGCGGTATTTACTAAATAATTGTCAAGGGGATCATGTATTACTTGATCTACTTATGTTCAGTCAATTTTTTAACACTCGTAATCAAGTTTTTTTACCTGTTCCCCTCCACTGAATTATTTGTATTGCTAGATCTCGGATAGAAGGAAACCAATAGGATATTTTATCTTGTACGGTTTACATTACTTGCTCAAACCATTTCACTTGTGTCTTGTTTTATATGCATATCCGGCTGTTCATTTCTTTCTGGCCACTCATTTTACAATAGGCAATCATTGGTGCTATTATGCATATAGACAGATATGTACTCAGATTCTCGTACTCTTTAATATTCTTCTTATCTTAGATGTCTCTATGAATTGCAGGTGGCAAGCATTTTTGTTCCTATAGTTGTTGGATTGTCGTTGGTGACATTGTTTTGCTGGTAAGTTCATTGCTTGTTTTGCTTTGTTGATGTGTCATCTTATTTTTTTAGTGGTTGTATCATAACTTCTTTCGGTTAAATATTTTCTGCAACTGCTTGCAGGTACATCAGTGGAATCTTGGGAGCTTATCCAGAAGAATGGCTTCCAAAAAATGGCAATTACTTTGTCTTTTCCCTTATGTTTTCAATCTCAGTGGTGGTAATTGCATGCCCATGCGCACTTGGCCTGGCAACGCCAACCGCTGTCATGGTTGCTACTGGGGTTGGGGCTAACAATGGTGTGCTGATAAAAGGAGGAGAAGCTTTGGAAAGGGCTCAGAAGATTCAGTACGTGATATTTGATAAAACAGGTACCCTAACCCAGGGAAAAGCCAGTGTTACTGATGCAAAAGTTTTCACTGGAATGGGACGTGGAGAATTTCTCAGATGGGTGGCCTCAGCAGAGGTGATTTTTTGCTTGGAAAATGTATTCTTGCATGTGTTTGTGTGATGATTATGATATGCGTGCATACACAGCCTACCAGAGCTCGGTTATGGCTTGGTGTCCCATTTATGGTTTCAAAGTTAGTGCCTTAAGTGGTGGTACAGATGATACCCATAATTTAAAAGTACAGGAAACTAAGCCCTAATGCATTTTGTTACATCTTATGATAATTAGGTAGTGAAGAGAATCACCCCCTCCCCCCATTCTTTGTTACAAATTATTCAAAAATATAAAAACAATCCCTGATTCCCCATCACCTTGTTTGCACGTCTCAGGCTAGCAGTGAACATCCACTGGCAAAAGCAATAGTGGAATATGCTCGTCATTTCCATTTCTTTGATGAAGCTTCTGCAACCAGCCAAACCCCCAGCAAAGAGTCTACAATCTCTGGGTGGCTCCTTGATGTCTCAGACTTCTTGGCTCTTCCTGGAAGAGGTGTGAAGTGTTTTGTAGATGGAAAGCAAGTTTTGGTGAGTTCATTGGCATAATAAATACATCACATATTACATCTTGAGTCTCGAGAAAAATGTTCAATCACTTCCGGGAATACTTATAGGTCTGTATCCTTGACAGGTTGGTAACCGGAAACTGATGACTGAGAGTGGAATTGCCATTCCAGACCAAGTAGAACATTTTGTAGTAGAGCTTGAAGAAAGTGCAAAGACAGGCGTCCTTGTTGCGTTTGATGAAAATATAATTGGTGTTTTGGGGATTGCAGATCCATTAAAGAGAGAAGCTGCTGTAGTGATAGAGGGCCTTCTGAAAATGGGTGTCAAACCAGTCATGGTGACAGGGGATAATTGGAGGACAGCACGCGCAGTTGCGAAGGAGGTTAGTGTATTTTCTGTAATACCTCACCCATAATTTTTTCCCAGAAACTTTATCCTACTTCCACAAAGAAAATCTGTTTTCACACAATTTTGAACAGTTTGTAGACCCATGACTGAATTGAATGAAACAATCGCTTTGCTGTTTGGAAGGGAATTTTTTTCCTCTTTCTTTTTTTCTTTTGAAGTAAACTCAAAGAATTGCTGCTGAGCAGGTGGGGATTCAAGATGTTAGGGCTGAAGTAATGCCAGCTGGCAAGGCTGATGTTATACACTCATTTCAAAAGGATGGAAGCATTGTATCAATGGTGGGTGACGGCATCAATGACTCGCCTGCTCTAGCTGCTGCAGATATTGGCATGGCAATCGGGGCAGGGACGGATATTGCCATAGAAGCTGCCGACTACGTGTTGATGAGGAATAACTTGGAAGATGTAATCACAGCCATTGATCTCTCAAGAAAAACCTTCTCTCGCATTAGATTGAATTATATTTTTGCCATGGCTTACAATGTGATCGCAATACCTATTGCTGGCGGGGCTCTATATCCTTCTCTGGGGATCATGTTGCCACCATGGGTAGCCGGTGCTTGCATGGCTCTCTCATCTGTAAGTGTTGTCTGCTCTTCTTTGCTTCTTCGAAGATACAGAAAACCCCGACTTACCACCATCTTGGAAATAACTGTGGAGTAGAAAGAGAGAAAAACAGGAACTAGGTGTCAGATCTGTAGGAAAAAGAATTGAAAACGGAGATGAAGAGGAGGATGGAACATAAAATTCGCAATTTTGTATCCATTTTTCTTTCTTTCTCACACTTGTTATACACCGAGGGGATGCAATTTATCACCCCAAATGTAAATGTCATTATTGTTGCATTTTCAAGTGGTCTTCCCATTCAATGTAAAGGGTTTGGTTCGCTTTCTTTCTCGTTTGTTGTACTCTGTGACAGTTCATTAATATGTGAAGATAATTTTGATTTCTGGACGTTGAAAGAATTCTTGCCAGTGATTTAGCTCGCATTTTCCCTTCGGAATTTCCATCTATAAAACTCGATCAGGGATGCTGTGTTGCTGGAAATCGTAAAACTTGATGCAATATCCTGGTGTCAAGTGGCTTTCAAACGCAACTCTCCCTTAAGGGAGTTCCAGTTCGTGTGGAATTGATCCTAGGAAGTGGGGTTATATATATATATATATATATATATATATATATATATATATATATATATATATATATATATATATCACAGTAACTAAACTGACAAAGCAGCAGCAAGGTGGAAAGTAAGGGGCAAAGCCACAACTGAACTAGTAAATCAAAAAGAAATGATGGATCTGGCTCCATTCATTGATGCGCGTTGAAGGTCTTGTTGCCTGTTTGCGATTGAAAAACTCTTTGCAATTGAAAATGTTAATTCTCCAATTTCCAAGAAACATTGATTAAATTCGAAGCAAGGAAAAAGGTCAACATGGAACCCTTGTTTTTTTTTTTTTTTTTTTTTATATATATATATATATATATATATATATAAAAGACGAGACAAGGAACCTTACGAACCACGTGGGTTAGTTTGGCACATGCAATATTATAGATAAACAAATGCAATGGCTATGTGGGAGAGAAGCAAGATATCAAAGAATAAAATCATGAATCGATGGTGGATGCACGGTGAAGGCGCAGCAATCTTCAACATCAGTCCAAGGAGCCACCCCCACAAGGCGGTCAAATCAAGATTTGAAATATGTAGAGTATATTATATAAGACCAAGTCAAGTCTTAAAGGGTTTGGTGGCAATAAATTCATTCCTATAATTCATCTGCCATCGGAAAGATGATAAGTTTGATCTGGAAAATTGAATATAGGGTTGCGTTTCTGACCGGCATCTACCTCTGTTGTCCAAGTCAACAGTATACTTGATGAAAGAAAAGTAGCATGCCAAGAACTGTTTCTAGAAGCATGTACAGTATATTACATAAGACCAAGGCTTTTCACTACTAGCCATGTAGTTTAAAACCTTCCAATGTTATCCTTCTATTTTCCAAAACTTCCATAAACAACTAAAATATGGTAAGAACATTGTTTGTCTTTGAAAATCAAATTATGATGATTTTTTTTTTTTAATTTTGAGACAATGATAAATTAGATTGACTCTGGTCAACCAAGGTAAACAATCAACTTGATTAGTGACTCAAGTTATAAAAACAACTATAATATGCTAACCCAACTGGCCACCATTCTTTTTCCCTCCTCCCATTCTCTCCCAGGATAAGCCTTCATTAGACTGAAACGGGATGAATTGGACACTAAATTCAAAAGCTATTAGAGAATCAACGGATGAATTGACAAAAAGACTTTGAAATTGGATAAGATGAAATTCAAGATGAAATTAAAGAGTTATTAGAGAATCTAAAATGTCTAGCGTGTGAGAGGAGCTGCTGTATTGGGGTGGCGGGCGAGACTCCCGTCGACCTTTGATTTCGACCTTCTTGAATCATAAACGTGGTGTCGATGAAGCTCGATTGTGACAGTGGTGACCAATTTTTCCCTCCTTTTCTTTTCTTTCTAACACTTTCTCTCCTTCCCTCGGCTTCCATGTTTGCTTCTTCCCAGTAAAGAAATAGGGCTGCATTTTGTTTCTCAATTTCATTTACAATCCCTCTATCTTTACCCCTTTGTATAACAAAACATTCAAAAGTTTTATTGCAAAATCAAGTGCCAGCCTAACGCGACGATGTTTTTTTGTTTTTGACGTTTTTATATCAAGCCAATCAAATCAAATTATTGAGCCTAATTTTGACTAAACACATTGAGTAAGAACTGAATCTGATGGGAAAAAATGAAGGGAAAAAAGCACGGAAAAAAAGACAACAATTAAAAACCTAGCCCTTTTAATTTTTTACTTAATTAATAATGGAAAATTTAGTATTATTTTAATAATTAGAGGGGTAACAGTGGGAAAAACTGAACCACAGGATAGAAGTGGAGTGCTGTAAAATCTACAAGGACCGAATATAGTTTAGTAAAGAGCAGGGAGTTGATAAATCATGCCAAGTCTAGGATAACAATCAGAACCTCTCTCTCTCTCTCTCTCTCTCTATATATATATATATATATATATAAAACTGTCAACTTTGACGTCCTTACCAATGGCCATGTTTGTAGGGCACAAGAAGGTAAAACTTCAATTCAAAGTCAATTCTATTCTAATCCCATTCAAAGTGATTGCTTCAGAGATTATATATATATATATATATTATGGATTTGGAAAATGACCGGTGGTCAAAACCACATCTCTTGCATTTGCTTCCTATGCAAGCTAACTAATGGCTAAGCCTTGTCGGAATCATATTTCCAGGCAGTTTCCTGCCCATTTAATCCTTAATCTTAGAGAGTAAAGGCATTGGGTTTAAATGGGAAAATCATCCTAGCTAATCAATAAAATAAACACCAATCATAATCCTAGTAGCCAATCCTTACAAAAAAAACCCAGAATATACATCAGTTCCTACGTCAAAACCTCGGCATGATGATGATCATCAGGTTAATGTGAAATGAGAATTGATTATTCTGCTGATACCATTTTATGGGAGAGTGACGGCACCAAAGATTGATGACAAATAACCAATCTGTAGCCAATTCGCATATCATTTTCAACCCTATCTTGCATCAACTAGTACCTTTCGTGCTTTGCTGGACTTGTATTTCAACATGTTTTTTGTTATTTTTTGTTTTAAATTATATTTTTACTGTATTGATGTTGAAAATAAATTTTTTAAAATAAAAAATATAATATTTTTACTCATTCAATAAAAAATAACTTTTACCACAATTCAATCTATGACAATTCTTCGAATAGAGGGAATTTCAAGAAATTCACATGGTGGATGTATTCCGTCGAAAACGACATCATGAAATTAATGAATTGCTGATCCTGTATACATACATACATACATACATACATACATACATACATATATATATATCTATATATATATATATATATATATATATATATATATATATATATATATAATACTTGGTTCATGTAAAATAGATTCAATAAACACACTAATGCAGTTGAGAATACCAATCAATACCGTGTGCTGATGAACAACTAAGTTAATTTATTATAGTCAAGCATAATGATTAGTTATGTATAGTTGGATAGCCAAAGTTAAATGGGGAAATCATCCATCGGTCCATTCTGATCTACGACAAGTTTTTGATAAAAACAATCCTTCTTAATCTAACTAAACTAGCTTAAATTATCTGAGATGAGAGTTAATTTGTTCATATTCCTAACGAATTAATACAACAGAAGAAACAAAGGGAAACAATAAAAAAAAAACGAAGGGAATAATTATGGATATTGGAAAATTTTAAAAACATATTTTAATATCAGTGCATTAAAAATAAATAAAAAATATCTGATTTTTTTTTTTATCTTGAATTTATTTTTTATGTTCTTAGATTGTTTTGATGGATTGATATGAGAGATAATTTTCTGATGAGAAAATCACATAACTATTACCATCATGTTTTCAACCTGACATTCTTGTAGACGTTTGATTCAACAATGTCTTCGGTTGAATAATTATATTCAACATAATAATGCAGGCTACAAAACTGTTTCGAAAAGGGATTGCTTTGATTTTTCAAAACAAAGGGCAACGTATTTGATTGACGAGGAAGAAATTAATAAGGGAGAGGTGGTGGCTCAGGATTGGACATCACGGTATTAAAAGGTAATGCTGCATTAATTTGATGAATCTATTATCAATTCAAGCAAAGTTTTCTGACCAAGAAGCTAAGACCATCTCGAATGAATCCAAAAACAACCTACTACAAGTCTAAAGGTGATGCTAACTCTGATAATGTGATCTCATCGACAGCAACAGCTGTTGCTTCCAGGAAACCACGCTCACCTCGGCCTTAGTGGCTAAGCCTGTCTATCTCCCAAGGACTAGTCAACACTGAGCATATGAACTTTGACCGAAGATGGTCTTCTCAGTATATATATGACTCGAGGTTTACATTTGTTGCTTTCCATACTAAATAGCACAGCTCAATACAGTGCCAGACAGAGTTTAAGATTACAATCGAAGCCGCCGGGAGTGACACTATGGCTAGCTCGTCGAGCGACTGGGCGCAACTCTATGAACAAGCCGATTTTCATGGACAGGCAGCAGTACCCTCCATTGGATTCTCCGGTGCCACCAGTGTTGCAACCAGTGGCTCATCGGATCTCATAAATCCAACCAGTTCAATTACATCAAGCGGTGGTGATCAGACGTTGACCCCTAAAGGTTGCGGGTCGAAGCCAATCAGAAGGAGGTCCAGAGCTTCCAAGAAGGCGCCGACCACCCTGCTCAATGCCAGCTCCGCCAATTTCAGAGCCCTGGTGCAACAATTCACTGGCTGTTCTAGTCCTCCCAACTCTTTCGGGAGCCAAAAGGGTCCGATCAACTTGAATTTTGGACTCGGGAGTGCACAGAATCGAAGCTATGCGACTGCAGAAATGGCACCTTTTGACAGCATTTACTATCACGGGCAATCTCAGATGCAAGAACGACAGCAACCGACGGAAAACGCGCAGCAACTGCCGCAGGAACAAGGATCACTTGATCATCTTCCTGACAGGAATGCCTACTTCTCAATGTCTAGTGACCTTGGACCTAGTTTAGACAGGCCAGCTGATGACGGGCTTTTCAATATGGACGATATTGCTTTCCAAGAGCTTGCTAAGGAGTCTTTCTCAGATGAAAACATGAATAATATTGATTGCTTTTAGGGTTAGTTGTTAATTAACCATATATATCCAGGTGCGGTTTTGCTCGTATAATCTCCTCTTACAGCTATGCTGTATGTTTATCCATCAATTTCACAGGCATGTATGCAATAAGCTCATCAGTGAGATGCTGATGATGACTTCCTTTAAGATCGAACGTTTTTCCAGGTGAAAATGGTTGTTTTAGGTTCCAAAACTCGATTCAGTGATGGCGTAGAAGATTTGCTGCAGGTAATAATACAAGACTTTTCGTCTATTTATTTATTTATTCTACAAAAATAGGATGGATGTGTTATCATCCGACTATTTAGAAAATAAATATCAAGAATGCCAGGCTTGTAAGCTCACTGTCCCAGGGTCACACCCTTGCCTTTTTCTATACACCTCTTTAGTTTTTTTCTTATTAAGATTAATTATAAATAGAAATTAGAATTATTATAAAATATTATTATATTAAATATCATTCTATTTTTCCTTAGTTTTCAAAAAAATCAAAAATATTTTTTTATAATATTAATGATCACTTTGTTAATTATAATATATGAAACAAATTTATATTTTTTTTGAATATTTATATTTAATTAAAATAAGATTTATTATTTTTAGCATATAAAATATCAAAACATGATTGTCAATGTTTTTTTAGATACACACACACACACACACACACACACACACACACACACACACACACATATACACTAAAATTGTTTTGATAAAAAAAAGTTTCATTATTAAGAAAATATATTATAGATTCAAGAGATAGTTTATCCTACTTATTTTAAGTTATTGAAGGTTTTTTAAGAAGATATTTAATTACCTTTACTTTTAATTCAAAATTATTCTACTAATAAAAATATATTTTAATAAAAAAATAAAAAAAATAATTTATGGATTAAATTATATTTACTCATAGAATTAACTGTTTTCCATCGATAATGTTTTTTTTTCCGACGACCACACAGACATAACCCTTTCGTCAGTAAAACCCTTGTCAATAATTGTTTTTAGTCGGTTATTCCCTTAATATTGAATATACCAATGGAAACACTGACAATAATTCCATCGGTATATTATATCGATGATAGTGTTGGTATATATTATCGTTGATTCCATCACTAATATTTTGCTGGTGATTCAATCAGTATCATTATGTAGGTATAGTCATTGATAATAGTGACATTTCAAATAGCTACTGTTCAACTCTTTGGAAATTATTGACGGAGAGTCCCATCACTACTATTTTTTTTCTTGAAAAAACTAAATTGAAAATATATTTTTTTCAATAATATAAAAAATAAATTAGAAATCAATATATATTAAATTAGTTCAAAATTCAAATATTTGTTACAAATTATTAAAATTTTAACATTCAAAACCCAAATATAATAAATTTAAAATAGAGGTGGCGCCAAAGAAGGTTGGTTGGGACCAAGAAGGTTGGTTGGGACCAAGAAGATTGGCCGAGACCTGGGACGTAAAAGGAGGAGCATATGGATCACTCTAATATGATTGCATCTATATAACCATTTGCAGCAGTGTGGCATTTTAACACAAAGTCATGTCGTGTCATTACAATTTATTGACTAAAGCGCCTCGAACTTTGGAGTTTGCGTGAACATAACTGATTTGAAAGATGTTCCAACGATCGAAACACTATGGGCTAATCACAACTTCTCAGTTGTAGTGTTACTGGATATGTATACCTGATTTCTATGGGGTTCATTAGATGATCCTGCCTTCAACCATATATCCATATCAAAATCTAGATGGGTTGAATGTCCCCATATTTCTCCTTTAACCAACTATTATATGTTTCGTAGAATTTTTTTTTATATAAAAAAGTAAGAAAAAGTCCAATGAAATAATAACTTAATAAAAAGAAATTGAAGAATACCAATATACCATGAATTGATGAATGCGATTGTCCACAAATTGTTGTTACACTTTTTTTTGGCAGTCTCTATTCCGCACATGCATCTTGACAAAAAGCTTCATCGATAATGGATCGCATCCAAGACTCGTAACCTACAAGAAAAAAACATTGTCTGTTACAAATATTAAGAAAAAAATTATAATATGTAATTAAAAAAAATATGTCATCCATTTCGTATATGAAACAAATAGCATGAAGTTGCCGATGTGTGTGGTAACATAACTTAGAAAACACCATTTCTAATTTTTCACACCAGAATATGAGCATTGAGTGAAATGTTCAGACATTAAGTGCTTAATGTAATCTATCCATTTTACCTTTGAGATGCATGAAGATCTAGATTTCTTTCAGACTACCATGTTCTTCAAGTTTGGAAGCTCTCTTCATCGAATTACACATGTGCCACAACTGATAATTTAATGTGATTTGTGTAACCATCTTATAATAGTTCTTTAAAGTCTTTTAATAGATAAAAACAAGTCATGTTTGCATTATGTTCTTCATCTATGATTGGACATTTACTGACACCACTTTGATCCATTCTCATCACATCTATACCATAATCTTATAAGGATTACTGTTGACATTTACAACTCCATGCACGTTGCTAAAACTAGAAGTTAATCCAACCATCCTTTCTACTATGATCTCATGAGAAACAATTCTTCTTTGCGTGCATACGAACACAAATATTCGTCCATAACCCATTTTTGGAGAAGATTAATCTTCACAACATTTGAATCAATTAACTTTTTATTTTTGCACCTTCTCAGATTAGCGTAGTTAATAAAACCTTAAACCTCATTGCAATAATTCATCCCACGCAACTCTTTGGGTTGATTCACGATACATCTATGAACGATCCTCCATTACTTATATCAAACTTATATACAATATTCATGTATTAATTAAATACATTAACTGAAAAAATATAATTTCACATAATCTAAAATAAACAATAACATGTACACATCATAAATCCAGAGAATAAATTTATATGATAAAAAGCTATAAAACAAATGATAAACACCCAAACAAAATCTATATGCTTAGAAAACATGCAAAAAAAATTCAACATATTAAAATTAAAATTAAAAAAAAACATGGTAGATTTGCATACTTAAATTTGAGAATTCGAAAAAAAAAATCAAATCAAAACACAAATATTCAGAAAACTTAGTGTCGTGGTTGCTAAATTTGTTATGAAACGTTGAACTGAGTAGTTGAAGGGAGAGGGTGGTCAAGGGTTACGGAAGAAAAAATACAGAAGAGAGAAGGATAAAGAAATGAGGGGAAGAGAAAGGTTGATGATCATGTCATAAATTAAAAATTTAGCAACAAATTTAACTATATATATATATGTACATATTCATTGGTAACGTTGTCGGTAAAATTCCCTGTCATCATACTTCATATGTTTTTAAATTCCACTGTAATTTCCTCGTCAGTAAAGAACCTCATGGGGAGACCTTGCCACCCCGGTCGAAGGATTAGTCTGGGCCGAAGGCCTGGGATACCTTGGTTTGACCAAAAAAAAATCCACTGTAATTATGCATGTAAATCCCTTGATGTTTATTACCGACACTTACTGATGGAACCATTCCTTCAGCAATGGTGTCTGCAAAAGATCAATAAAAATACTTATTGATAAATAACGATAGAAACGGAAATGAAAACTTGTTATCGATACTGTTCACAACAGTGGTAGTTCCATATAAAATAACCGATTTTCCAGTAGTGATTTAAAAACAAAATAAAATTAGAGCCTCCCGTCCATATACGGTAAAAAACTAAATAAAATAAATTTTAAAAACTACCTCTTAACATCACATATATCAATTTCATTTTTTTAAAAATAAATTTAAATTATAAATGGTTAACACCTATACTCAGATAACATCTACCGATTTTTAAAATGATAACCCACTCTTATGCGTCGCAATCTCAAGAAAATTATTAATCTACCATAGAGTCTCAATTTAGTGTAAAGGGCTGGAAACAAATCAGTGTTAATTTTAACAACAGCAGTTTTAAACTTATGGCAGCTTGCGTTGGATCATCTTCGTCTTTAACATAAACATTAAAGATACATTAACATACACGGACTTCGCTTCGATTCATATGTCATCCAAACATGGCTTTTGATCTGCAATCCCACGACGACAACAACAACCCTAAAGAAAAAAAACACAGCTAATTCTCTACATAACCATCACATAGAAAACATCATTCAACCTTAACCTCGTGCACATTTTTCTCCACTTCCTCTTTCACTTTGGGCACTTCCAGCTTCAAAACACCATTCTTCATTTCACCCTTTGATCTCATCAAGCATGAATTGATTTGAAGGTAACTCGAGCCTGCTGCTGTACCTCCTCCTCCCACTCTCATCGCCTTCCTTCGATTCTTCGCCATTTATGACCAGGGTATTTTGCTCCACGGTTACCTTGACATCCTCTTTGCTAAGCCCAGGCATGTCCATGAATATATAAAGGGAATTCTCGTCCTCCTTCACATCGTAACCTCGCCTTGGTAAAAGAGCTCCAGCACCACGAGAGGCGGGGAGGAAAGGGTTGTCCAGGAACTGGTCCATTAGGTTCAGGACCTTGCTCAGACTCCTTGTTGGGGAAAATGGATCGAACGCATCTATAACCAAAAACAATCAACATGTTTTTCAAATATATACCAAAAATACAAAATAAAGCAAAAAATAGTCGTGATTAAATTTCTCAAGGAAAATTTACTCTTCTCCAAGAATTTCCTGGATTGGCAGAGTATTACTCCCTAATGACTAATCAAATATCAATGCTTGCTAATACCTGAGAAGAAACTTGGAGTAGCATCGCGACGGCGAGCAGGGCTACGACGAGAAGAGCTGCGGAGCTCGACACTGCTACCATTGTCAGGGGAATTGCCTCCAGTGGTGGTGACCTGCGACTGAGAGTCAGTGTTGAAGGAACGAAAAGCAGAGACAGAACGGACAGGGTTGATGAGCTTCGAAAGCAGAGGAGAAGCTGTTCCTCTCCGTAGAGCGATAGATGCTGCCATTTTGTTCTGTATTGGGCTTGAGACGTGTTCTTGTTCTGGTGTGGCGGTTTAAGGAGGCGCAACCTGGTGGGATTTATGTAGGAAACTTGGAGAAAAAAAAGTATCTGTCAGGAGAAGTGGAGAAGGGAACAGAAAGTTCCAGAGCGGTGGAGGAAAGTTGAAACAATGTTCTAGAATTAAGTAATAATTTCTTTGTCATTTTCCACTTGGAAGTGTGGGTTTGTTTTTAATTAAGGAAATGATGTGATTAAAATACTTTTATTAATAAATAAATAAATAAATAAATAAATCCATCTATGCTATATGATACGAGAAATTTTATAATGCTCAGAGAGTAATTAGTATAATTATATTTATTATTAACTGAGACCATTTTAATAGAAACAAATAAGAGAAATAAATTTTGGATGGATATATTTTTAATGTGTTTTTTAGGAAATGGATTTTATTTTTTTTATCTAGTCTTTATTTTTTAATTTTCTTAAGATGTTATCGTTACTTTCTAAGCAATGCAAAAATTTTCTATCCTCAATCAAATCCTCAATCAAATCCTATGGCCACGCAAAAGGGTACAATTAAGTGATTTACAAATTTACAAGTGTCGATTGGACATGTCCATTCAAGTGAAGTACCCCAAGAAGAATCAATGTCATCTTACACAAGCACATGATTTCGATCACCGCAAGCCAAGCAAACCTGTGACCTAATAAATAATAATAGCCTGGAAAATGATCAACTATTTGTTCATGTATATAATCTATTTTTTAAACAATTTAAATAATCTATTTTTCTTTTTTCACACACCCGTTTTTTTCTCTTAAAACACAAATCACCAAATAAAATACATGATGAGGATGTGAAATTATTGGGTCTAGAAATCAACTTGATTTTATTTCAAAATATTAAAAACGTTTCACTGAATTCCTCTTTGCCCATAAATAACGATCCGCATAAAATAGAGAACATCGACTCACTCCCTAACTCGAAAAATCCTCAAGATCAATTACGAAAGGAAGGAGAAATCGACGTGGAGCTCAACTGACTCGCTGGCGTCAGCTGAACTGGCAACTTCAAGGCGCCACGCTGGAGGGCTCAAAAGGAAAGCGAATCCCATGTTTCATCATTTTATTTTCCAGGGCGTCAGTCAATGTCAATTGTTTTTTTTCAAGAGTTTCTTCAACGAACCCGTATTACACATTCTATCTGGATTCGACAATTTTATCCAAATGCTTGTGAAGAATGCAATTGTTCAAGACAACCCAACAAAGAAAATCTCATTTCTGAACAATAACATCCTTGATATATTTATTTATTGTCTTCTGGTGGGTATTGGCACCAGCAAGTTTCTAAAAATTATATGACCTTGATGGGTTAACGTGGCTCCTACACTGGTAGTTGCGGAGATGGATGTATAAAACTTTGTGTGTTTTATGGGAAAAGTTCTGATGAATGAGTTTGGTTGCTAAGAAATTTTGAAGATATGTGCTTCTATTGAATATGAACCGGTCGACCGCTTGGAAGACAACACTGAACCGGTCGACCGCTTAAAGGGGAACCGGTCGACCGCCTTGAAGACCACACTGTACCGGTCGACCGCTATAAAGAAACGTGTGTTACAAGGAAAGCTCTCGCAGAAGCCTTGTTGGATTAGGAAACTAGAAGTCTAGTTAAAATCAAAATACAAGTCTGTAATTAGAATACAAGTCTGTAATTAGTATTTTTCCTATTCTGTTTTTGTATTTAAACTCTCACTGTAAAGAGGAATACACAATACACAAGATTTTATTCTTGCCTCCTTTTTTCTTCATGGTATCAGAGCAGGTTTCGATTGACCTGCGTTTGTTCTGAAATTTTCTATGGAAGACTTACTCAAAAGTGATGGTGCTGACAGCACTCACAAACTACCTAGTGTTATGGAAGGGGAGCCAAATCCCAACCAGCGTCTAGGATCAGTTCTGTTGAACGAATACAATTACCTTCCTTGGTCGAGGGCTGTTACAATTGCTCTTGGTGGAAGATCTAAACTTGGCTACATTAATGGCCATATTAAACCAGTTGAGCCTTCTTCAAACGATTATGAAGCTTGGCAATGCAAAGATCAACTTGTCATGTCATGGCTGCTCAATTCCATGGAAAATCAAGTTGCAGAGATCTTTAGCTATTCTGAATCCTCCTTAGAACTATGGGAATCAGTAAAGGAGATGTATGGAAACCAAAATAATGCCTCTCGTATTTTCCAGATCAAAAGGGACCTTGCGAATTTAAAGCAAGATGGCAGACCTTATGTGCAACTGCTTGGAGTTATGAAAGGTATGTGGAACGAATTGGCTCTTTATCGTCCCCTCTCAACTGATGTAAAGGAATTAAAAAAACGAGATGAAGAGGACAAGATTTTTCAACTGTTAGCAAGTCTTGGTGAAGACTACGAAGATCTTCGCAGCAGAATCCTTATGAATCCAGACCTACCATCTCTCACCAGTGTGTGCGCAACTATCCAACGAGAAGAAGCTCGCAGAAAGGTTATGTGCTCTAACCCAAAAACTCCAGTAGCAGAATCTCGTGCCTATGCAACAAATAGGTATGACAGAGCTTACAAAGGCAAAAAACCTGAGTTGAAATGCCACCACTGTCATAATATTGGTCACTCTGTTGAAAGATGCTGGATCCTTCATCCAGAGCTAAAGCCGAAATTTGATAAAGGGAAGAAATTTTATGAGCCCAAGGCTCATATGACTGCTGCTGCTGGAAAGTCCTCTCAGGGCTATGAGCCCAAGGCTAATATGACTGCTGCTGCTGCAAATTTTTCAGTCAATCCAACAGCTCTTCTCAGTGAGTTTTCTTCTTATCTTAAAGAAAACGGTGACACGGACTGCTCAGAGTCAATGCCCAGTACTGAAGAACTGATTGGAAAATTTGCCAGCTTCCTCACCAATTCTGCCAAGGAAAATTCAGAAGGTTTTTTAACTGCATTTAAAATTGCTTTAGTTGCTAGTAGTGTGCATAATTTTTGGATCATAGACTCAGGTGCCACTGATCATATCACAAATAAATTGAGTAATATATATGATTTCGAAGAAGTCTCTTCCCCAACACACATGTCTGTTGCAAATGGAAATCAAGCCTCGGTCAAAGGACAAGGAAAGGCTAATATCTTGTCTCTTAAAACTGCATCTCTAGTCTTATATGTTCCCTCCTTTCCTTTTCAGTTACTCTCCATTGGGAGAATTACTCGAACACTAAATTGCCGAGTCATAATTGATGCTCATCGAGTTATTTTTCAGGACCTCGCCACCAAGAAGACGATTGGTGAAGGTTTTTTCCATCAAGGATTATACTACCTGTCAAGTCTTCCTCAGCATAACAAACATCCATCAGTTTTTCCTTCTATTTCCTCTGTTTTTTCTTCTATTCGACAGGAGCATTATCTATGGCATCAACGCCTAGCTCATCCCTCAGACAATGTTCTCACAAAGCTAATGCCTCACTTGGAGATTAGTAGTGTTGCATGTGATACATGTCATCTGTCAAAATCCACCAGACTTCCTTTCCCGTCTTCATCATCTAGAGCTACTAAGTCATTTGACATTGTCCACTCAGATATCTGGGGACCTGTTCTTGAGTCAATTGATGGCTACAAGTTTTTTGTCTCGTTTGTAGATGACTTCTCCCGTGTTACATGGGTCTATTTGTTAAAACATAAGAGTGAAGTTATGGATGTTTTTCAGAATTTTCATAACATGATCATGACTCAATTTTCTGCAAAAATTAAAACTCTTCGATCTGACAATGGCACCGAATACTTGTCCAAAAACATGACACATTATTTAGCTACTCATGGCATTTTACATCAGTTAAGTTGTGTTGGAACACCCCAACAAAATGGGATAGCTGAACGAAAAAACAGGGACCTCTTGGAAAAAACGAGATCTTTAATGATACAAATGCATGTTCCAAAAAAATTTTGGTCTCATGGAGTTTTATCTGCTGCTTATCTAATTAATCGGCTACCTAGCCGAATCTTATCTTTGCTGTCACCTCTTGAAGTTTTGCAGCAGAAAAAACCAGATTTGTCTCACTTAAGAGTGTTCGGGTGCATATGTTTTGTGCATCTTCAAGCACTACATAGAGACAAACTTGATCCAAGGGCTGCTAAATGTGTCTTCCTGGGATACTCTTCAGCAAAGAAGGGATACAAATGCTATCATCCTCCATCCAGAAGATTATTTATATCGAGAGATGTTAAATTTGAAGAAAGCTGCCCATATTTCTCTCCTGATCACCATCATGAATTGACAGAGTTATTTCCCCTGCCAAGTCCAGCTCCTCTCGACATGGTTTCTACTCCAAGAATATTGCCTACTGTGGCAACATCTGATGAGAGGGGTGAACCGGTCGACCGCTTGGAAGACCACACTGTACCGGTCGACCGAGTGGAAACATCTGCCACTCATCCTGGTGAACCGGTCGACCGCTTAGAAGACAACACTGAACCGGTCGACCGCTTGGAAACATCTGAAACTTATCCTGATATGCATACTGAGGTGGAAGCATCACAGCCACGAAGAAATCCACACAGAAATCGTGTTCCCCCAACACGGTTACAGGACTTTATTACTTTTGCAGCAAAGCATCCCATCTCTAACTATCTTACATATCAGAAATTTTCAAGTTCACATGCTGCCTTTCTTAATTCTATATCCAGTGTGCATGAACCCCGTAATTTTCAGGAAGCAAATTCGCAGGAAGAATGGAGACAGGCTATGAATGAAGAGTTGCAGGCCCTTGATCAAAATAAAACCTGGAGCATAGTTAAACTTCCCAAGGATAAGCGTGCAGTGGGAAGTCGCTGGGTATACAAGACCAAATTCAAATCTGACGGCACAATTGAAAGATATAAAGCACGCCTTGTAGCTCAGGGATATACTCAGACTTTTGGGGTGGACTACAAAGAAACCTTCGCACCTGTCGCAAAAATGAACACAATTCGTGTTTTGCTCTCAGTGGCTGTTAATAACGGGTGGATGATGTGTCAAATGGACGTCAAAAATGCATTCCTACATGGAAATCTTGAAGAAGAAGTCTACATGAGATTGCCTCCTGGTCATCCTCAAAGTTCAGATTCAAGCCTAGTCTGTCGTCTTCACAGATCCATTTACGGGTTAAAGCAATCTCCTCGTGCGTGGCATGCAGAGTTAAGTGCTGTTCTTAAAAAAATTGGATTCACTCGAAGTAATGCGGACTCCAGTTTATTTATGCATCTTCTACCAGAGATCAAACTCATGGTCCTTATATATGTTGATGACCTCATTATTGTGGGAAATGATGGCACATCAATGGCTCACCTCAAAACTACTCTGCAGCAACACTTTCCCATTACTGATCTCGGTAACTTAAAATATTTCCTTGGGATCGAGATGGCTTCTTCACACAAAGGGTTGTTTCTCAATCAACGCAAGTATATTCTTGACTTGCTTAAAGACGCGGAAATGATGGATGCTAAACCTGCGCCTACCCCATTGGATAGTAAATTGAAGCTTGACACCACCAGTGAACCTCTCCAGTCTATTACTTACTATCAGCACCTTGTGGGCCGATTGATATATTTGACGATAACTCGACCCGATATTACCTACGCGGTAAGTCTTGTTAGCCAATTTATGCATGCTCCTACAGTTTTCCACTTAAGTCTCGTCAAAAGAATCATGCGCTATCTAAAAGGCTCAGCTGGTCGAGGTATAGTGATGACTAATAATGGTCATACTCAAATCAGCGGGTTACGATGACTCGATTAAATGGTAATGCTCTTGATCGCAAATCAACAACGGGGTTCTGCGTTTTTGTTGGTGGTAATTTGATCTCCTGGCGTAGCAAAAAACAACACGTTGTTGCACGATCTAGTGCTGAAGCTGAGTACCGTGCCATGGCATCAGCTGCATGTGAATTAATTTGGCTGAAAAGCTTGCTTCTTGATATGGGAATTACCAGTAAAGCTCCAATGACGTTGTTTTGCGACAATCAAGCAGCCATGCATATTGCAGCCAATCCCGTGTTTCATGAAAGAACAAAACACATTGAGGTTGACTGCCACTTCATTCGTCAGCAGGTTCAGCAGCAGATAATTACACCTTCCTATATTCGCAGTCATGATCAACTAGCGGATATATTTACCAAGGTTCTGCCGTCGGTTCAATTTCAACAATTATTATCCAAGCTTGGATCAATTGATCCCCTTGATCCCGCTTGAGGGGGAGTATTGAATGTGAACCGGTCGACCGCTTGGAAGACAACACTGAACCGGTCGACCGCTTAAAGGGGAACCGGTCGACCGCCTTGAAGACCACACTGTACCGGTCGACCGCTATAAAGAAACGTGTGTTACAAGGAAAGCTCTCGCAGAAGCCTTGTTGGATTAGGAAACTAGAAGTCTAGTTAAAATCAAAATACAAGTCTGTAATTAGAATACAAGTCTGTAATTAGTATTTTTCCTATTCTGTTTTTGTATTTAAACTCTCACTGTAAAGAGGAATACACAATACACAAGATTTTATTCTTGCCTCCTTTTTTCTTCAGCTTCACTGGGTTTTTTGAGTTGTTTGTTCAATGGGGTAGTTTTTAATGTGTTTGGTTGCTGAGGAAAAGTTTGAATTTTGAAGGGAATCATTGTTTTGTTTTCTGGGACTTTTTTTATTTGTGTGATTTGAATAATGCCTCTGGTATGCATATCTTTTCAGTCTAATGTATTAATTGTTGAAGAATCTCAATATAAGCGTGAAGAAAATCTTATGTTTCTCACTGCTATTCTTGGAAAATTAATGCAAAGAAAAATTGTCCATGTTGTTCTTTGAAGTGATGATAACGACACATGAAAGATGAAAATATCAGTGGAGTAAACAAGCCATTTGGATAAATAACAGGGAGTTTTGGGATTGCTCGTCAATCCCACCAAGATCTACAGAATCATTTGCATGAAACAATTATGTTGAAAGACATCATCAAGTCTTTGTGGGATGATGATAGGGAGATTGTTTATAAAGCAAGGGAAGTCGAAGGCTCACCATGGAACCTTTGATAAAGATGCTATAATATTTTATTGTTTGCAGCAATGTTTGTGCCTATGCCGACAACTATGACCTACAACCTACTCTCACTCTTACAACACACAACACACCATCCCATGGACATCACTCCTATACTTACAAATCATAGTTGTTAATTCCATTCCGTTCCGTTAAAAAAATCGAGATGAAACGCCGTCGTTTTTGTCTCGGTTTTAATTCCGTTCCATTCCGGAAATTCCGGCCTAAACGTCTTGGTACCGTTCCGGGTGTGCCGTTCCGACCTTAAAATCCTCTTTATTTTGATTAACTTGTGATTTTTTTTTTCTAATTTTGAGATTATGTTTATTTGACTTTGTGTTTATATTGTATAATTTAAAGTTAATTTATCTTGAATTTTAATTATACTTGTTAAATTAATATTTTAATTTTTTATATATATAATTAATTATATATGAATAGTACAACCCCGAAACGGTCCGAAACCGGAACGTTCCGTTCCAATAGAAAAACCGGAACGACGACCGGAATGGAATTGACAACTATGCTACAAATTGCAAACATTTACTTTATAAAAGGGGAGAAAATAGATAAAATAGGGGGGAGAGCATGAAATAATACAGACAACAGATAAAAAAACTCAGACAGACATAGACGGGACGAATATAAAAAAACAAACGGGAGACAAGGAGACAAAGAGGGGGAAGGAGAAAAACGACCGTAATTGAGGGACGATTATAATTTTCAAACAAAATCACTGAAAAACAAGATTACCTAAACACAAAAGTGAGGAATGAACGAAAAAGAAGAGAAAAAATTGAACAAGGACAAAAGCCAAACCAGTGATGGTTGAACTAGGGCAACGACTTCTTCCCCATCGCCGATAGTAGCTGTCGAGCTTGTCTCCCTTGGCAACTCTCTCCATCTTCACATCTACAAACATCGATGTCTCTCTCTCCTACGACATTGACGTCTCTCTCTCTCCTGCAACGTCGACAACCAACTCTCTCCCTCTCCCAACAACAGTTCTCGACAAGTACCAACAACTGTTCTCTCAACACCGATGGCTTCTCCCCCACGTCAGTAGCTCAACTGTAATCTCCAGCAGTAGTAGTCAGCTCCGTCGACGCACAACACCCCCTCTTCCTCAAACCAACAGCAGTTTTTGACACTCCTCTAGCCACCACATTCCACCATTTCCGACGCTATATCCATAGGAAGAACCACCTCGGTCTTTTCTACCCGTCAGAAGTGGCAGGTGAGCCTTTTGTCACCATTGATCACTTTCCTTGTTATTCACGTAACACGTGGACAATGCAGTTTTATTTCTTTTTTTCTGCTTTGGCTTTGGTCTGGACATGTTGTCGACCCAACCCATATCAGCAGAGGTGGACCTTTTGGCCCAACTTGGTTGGGCTAACCTATTTTGATGGGCCAGGCCCATACCGATTTTTTCTTATTTATTTATTTATTTTAAAAAATAAAATATAAAAATTGCATTTAAAAAAAACAAACAAAAAATGTGTTGTTTTCGTGCACACAGTCGAATTCCAAAGTTTTTCCAAGTATATTTTTCGTAAGAAAACAGATATAACACATTTCTCATGTTTTGAAATGAAAATTGGATATCGTAACCAGTTTACGATTATCCGTTGCAATTTGGACAAAATATTAAAAAAATTAACAATTATTTTTTTTCAACAATCATGACGTAAAATTACTTTGTAAAGTACAGCCGCAGATAGTTGAAAAGATGTTTTTTAACTGCGATATAAAATTACATTGTAAAGTACACCCGTAGATATTATTTAAAAAAAAAATACAATGTGATTTTTTTAGAATGGTTAGGTTTTTTGACTCTCGATGAGGTAGAGACTTTCTTACGAAGAGAGATCTACTTCAGAACCTTAGAAAAGAACAACGAAAAAAAAAATTGACATAGAAAAAAAAATCCAACAACAATGTTGCTTACCTTAGGTAGGGTACACTGAGGGTGACACATCTTCCCTTGCACAACAAGTTCCCTTACCTAGATTCTCGCTGACCAATAGGTTTCCTAGTAATCTTAATATTAAGTGGTGGCTCCTAAGAATTATAATCATAACTTTACGACTATAAGGCACCCTCATTTAACCGATGTCGTCCTCTTCGGGGATGACGGGGCGCGAAGCGGGAGAAAAAACACTGTCGCGACAATTATCATCATCATAATCACAATTATTAATATCATCACTATTATTATTATTATTATTATTATTATTATTATTATTATTATTATTATTATTATTATTATTATTATTATTACTATCGTTACAATTATTATCATCATCAATATTACTATCACAATTATTAATCGCTGTTATTATCATTATTAGTAGTGATAGTGGTATTATTGTCACCATCACTATCACTTTAACTATTACTATTCTTTTTATCATAACTAACTTAATTATTATTACACCATCACCACTATTATCATCATCAATAATATTACTACTTTCATAATCATCATCATCATCATCATTATTATTATTATTATTATTATTATTATTATTATTATTATTATTATTATTATTATTATTATTATCGATAATATTATTATCATCATCATTACTAGTTCTATCATCTTTATCCTTATCATTGCTATCATTAATATTTTCATAACTAACATTACTATTTTATTGTTATTATTATCATTACAATTATTACCATCATCAATATTTATATCATAATTATTAATATCATCGCTGCTATTATTATTATTATCATTATTGTCACTATTAGTAGTGATAGTGGTATCAATGTCACTATCACTTTAACTACTACTATTTTTATTATCACAACTAATTTAATTATTATTATCACCATCACCACCATTATCATCATCAATAATATTATTATTTTCATTATTGTTTGTATTATTATTAATATCATTATTCATATTATTATCACTATCACTATCAATAATAATATTATCTACATCACTATTTCTATCATCATCCTCATCATTGTTATCATTAATATTTTCATAACTACCATTACTATTTTACTATTATTGTAGTTGTTGTTAATATTACCATCATCAATAATATTATTATTTTCATTATTGTTTGTATTATTATTAATATCATTATTCATATTATTATCACTATACTATCAATAATAATATTATCTACATCACTATTTCTATCATCATCCTCATCATTGTCATCATTAATATTTTCATAACTACCATTACTATTTTACTATTGTTGTAGTTGTTGTTAATATTACCATCTTCATCAACATTATCATCGCCGTCATTATTATTCGTAAAAAATAAAAGCCATGAACTTGATTTGAATGATTAGATTGAAATTACAAAAACTCTGACAAAAAGGCAAGAAAAACAATAAAGATGAAAGTAAAAATGACCAAATTGAAATCATTATTATCATTGGGAAAAAAACTATAAACTTGATTTAGAGGATAATTTAAAGCCATAAAACTTTGACAAGGGCAAAAGACTAAAAAAAAATTAAAAGGAGAAAGATCAAATAAAAAAATATTATATATACAAATTAAAAAGCAATGGTCAAATTGATAAATAAGAATTCTTTAACAAAAAATGATAAAAATACAAAAATCAAAACTAAAAGGATTGAATTTAAACTACCAATAACAATAAGGATCATATTGTATTTATCGGGTTTGGAGAGAGAAATTAAGGGAAAAAAAAAGAAAATATCACTAGCAATAAATGGACAATATTTGGATGACACACTTCACTTCAACTAAAATAATAACATTGTGATATTTTATCATTATGATATTTTGGCGGTTGTAGAACCGAGAATTAGTGGGGATAAGGCGAACAAAATTGTTGAGAAATTAAATTTTGATTCAAATTTTAGGGTGGAGGCTAATGGGAGGTCAGGAGGTTTATGGTTGATGTGGAATAAGTCGAAAATTAATATAAAAATTCTGAAGTCTTCTAGACATTTTATTCATGGCATTGTGAAAGAAGGGGAGAGAGATTCATGGCTTTTTACAGTAGTGTATGCTAATCCCAATAATGAATTGAAGAAGCAATGTTTTGAGGAAGTGGCGCAACTGGCTAGGAGTATTAGAATGCCGTGGATGGTTATAGGAGATTTTAATGAAATATTGATGGCCTCGGAAAAGGTTGGGGGAGCTGGAGTCGATAATCAGAGAATATACCGGTTTACAAAATGGGTTCAGGATTGTCAATTGATTGATCTGGGTAGTAAGGGTCTTAAATTCACTTGGAGAGGGGGAGTGAGAAATGGCTATGGTAGAGTCTATGAAAGGTTAGATAGATGTTTCAGCAATGATCAATGATCAATGGAGACAATTGTATCAGGAGGCAAATGTTCTAGTCCTTCCAAGGGTTAGATCTGACCATCATCCTATACTTGTCGAGGTGGAAGAGATAAGAGGAAGGGTCCAGAGAGTAGACAGACCTTTTCGTTTTGAGGCAGCTTGGCTTCAACATAAAGATTTTGGGGAGTTACTGAGAAATAATTGGGAGGGAGAGGTAGAGGTGCCAAGGGCTTTGGAGAGTTTGTCATCTCAGTTAAAGAAATGGAATAAGGATGTTTATGGCAATATTTTCCAGAGGAAAAGAAAGGTTTTGGCTAGAATTGGAGGAATCCAAAAAATTATTGCTTGGAGGGGAAATCCATTTTTATACCAGCTAGAGGAGGAGCTAGCGACTGAGTATAGACAGATTCTTCATCAGGAGGAAATTTACTGGTACCAGAAGTCCCGATGCCAATGGATTAAGTTTGGAGATAGGAACACTTCCTATTTCCACACAAAAACTATTATTAGGAGGCAAAGAAACAAAATAAAAACGCTAAAGAATGAGCAGAATATTTGGGTGTGGGAGGAGGATAGATTAAAAAATATGGCCAGGGAGTTTTTTCAGAAATTATTTCAGATAGATAATGAGGTTGTTCATGAAGATTATCTATTGGAGGGTCAGTTTCCCATTATTGACTCCAGGTATATGGATCAGCTAGTAACTCCAGTTCTTGATGAGGAAATTAGAGGTGCTATCTTCGAGATGAAACCTTATAAGGCTCCGGGTCCGGATGGATATCAGCCTATTTTCTACCAATCGCAGTGGCAGGTGGTTGGTCAGTCTGTTTGCAGGTACATAAGGGAGGTGTTTACAGGAAATATGGATATTTCTCCAATTAACCATACTCATCTGGTTCTGATTCCTAAAATTCCAGTGCCTGAGTATATTCACCAGTTTAGACCAATTGGGTTATGCAATGTGATCTTTAAGGTGATTACTAAAGTGATAGTGGGAAGATTGAAAAGTTTGATGCCGCAGCTGATTAGTGAAGTGCAGAGTAGTTTTGTCCCCGGAAGGCATATCACAGATAATATTATTGTTGCGCAGGAGATTATTCACTCAATGCGTAATATGAAAGGCAAGATGGGTTATATGGCCATTAAAGTGGATCTTGAAAAGGCATATGATCGGTTAAGCTGGAAATTTATTAGGGATACTCTGACGGATGCTAGAATTCCTAGTGAGCTTATAAGAATTATCATGCATTGTACTGAAACTCCTTCACTTAGTGTCTTATGGAATGGTGGGGCCACCCAGAAATTTTTCCCTAGCAGAGGTATAAGGCAAGGAGACCCTTTATCTCCTTATATTTTTGTGCTATGTTTGGAAAGATTGTCTCAGCTGATAAATCGGAGAGTGGAGGAGAATAGTTGGAAGCCCTTTAGAGTGCGCAGAAATGGGTTGAAGATCTCTCACTTGTGTTTTGCAGATGACATGCTTTTGTTTACAGAGGCAAGTATGGAGCAAATAGAGAGAGTCACTCAATGTCTTGATATTTTTTGTTCAGCTTCGGGTCAGAAAGTTAGTGCTGCAAAGACAAGAATTTTCTTTTCCAAGAATGTTTCAGACTCATTGGCGAGTACTATCCATAGGAGAAGTGGGTTCCAAATCACAAGTGATTTGGGGAGATATCTTGGGGTGCCTTTACTCCATCAAAGAGTTACGAAACAGACGTATAACTACTTAATAGAGAATTTACAAAAGAGATTGGCAGGCTGGAAAGCAAACAATTTATCCTTGGCAGGAAAAATCACTCTTTGTAAAGCTGTTCTTACTACCATTCCGTTATACCCCATGCAAGCTGCAGTTATTCCTACGCATACTTGCAAGGAGATACAGAAAATTTGCAGAAGATTCATCTGGGGGCAGAATGAAGGAAAGGACAAAATTCATCTTGTAAATTGGAAAACGATGTGTCAGCCAAAGGAGGAAGGGGGGATGGGTTTGAGGAAAATGAAGCAGATGAATAAAGCTTTTATCATGAAATTGACATGGGGTTTACTACAGGAAAAGAGTCTTTGGGTTAAATTCTTAAAAGATAAGTATATGCACTCGAATAGGGGAGAAAATCATCCAGTGGCGACCGCAAGAGATTCAGTTCTATGGAAGTCTATATGTCAGGAATGGAATGTAGTGAATCAGAATGTCAAATGGAGTTTGGGAAACGGAAGACGGATTTTGTTCTGGAAAGATAGTTGGCTGGAGAGTTATGGGCCCCTAATTAATCATGTTAATTCAGAAGACCAAATTGAAACTCTTAACTATACAGTGGCTGAGATGGTGGATAATAGGGGCAACTGGAAGTGGGAATTGTTTGCCCATTTCTTACCTATTCAAGTTGTGATGGGTATTGTCAGTTACATTCCTCCAATGCAGGATGTAGGACCAGACTCTATGGTTTGGGATCAATCCACAGATGGAAAATTTACTGTGAGAAAAGGTTATATGGTGCAGGAAGAAGGGGTGGACTTGGACCGGGATCCTTTGTGGAAGATTATTTGGAAATGGAAAGGCCTGGAGCGTATCAGAATTTTTCTATGGACGGTAGGCCATAATGCTATTATGACAAATGAAAGGAGGTGGCAAAGAAGAATATCAGATAATAGGTATTGTAGTCATTGTGTGAATGAAGTAGAGTCATTAACTCATGCTCTTCGAGATTGCCCTAAAGCTAGAAAAATCTGGGAGGTTTTCGTAAGATTCGAGGAAAGAAATTTGTTTTTTAACCAAAACTGGTATGTCTGGTTAATTTCAAATTTAAATCCCAGAAATGGAAACTCGCATATTGGAGATTGGCATTTGGTTTTCGGAGTAACTATATGGTTTATATGGAAGGATAGATGTTGTAGAACATTTGATGGGGACTCCGGTAATTGGTATGGAACTGTTCTTGCTATAAAAAGAATGGTTGAAGATATTGAGAAGGAGCAGAGAAGTGGATGTGATAAGAAGAATGGCGACAAGGAGGTTGAGAGCATAGGTTGGAAATACCCAGCAGAAGATTGGATCAAGCTTAACGTGGATGGTTGCAGCAAAGGAAACCCAGGGATGGCAGGTGCAGGAGGAGTTATTAGAGACCATATGGGGTCGTGGCTAGGGGGTTTTGCGAGGAATATTGGTTTTTGTTCTTCAATGACAGCGGAGTTATGGGCTATTTATGGGGGGTTGCAGCTAGCTTGGGATAAGGGATTTAGAAAAGTGATTCTAGAATCAGACTCCAGGGTTGTAGTTGGAATTGTTAATGGGGATAGTGTGAGGGTAGATAGGAATTATAATATGATTATGAAGATTAGAGAGTTGTTGGGCAGGGAATGGGAGGTTAAAACTTTTCATGTTTACAGGGAGGCCAATTGTGTGGCCGATTGGTTAGCCAATTTTGGGTTAACTAGAGATTTGATAGATAGGGGGTCGGATAATTTTACCGATCCCCCGGCAGGGGTTTACACTTTGCTGTACTATGACCTAATTGGGTCTACTATTCCGCGATTAATTTAGAAGGCCGTAAAGCCCCGATTTTTACCAAAAAAAAAAAACTAAAATAATAACATGAGATAGCCAAAACTCATTTTTTTAACACATGGAGACTCTTTCTCATCATGATCGTACCTTCCTAAAATGAGCGGACTCGGTCGACGAAGTCGGTCTGAATCAAAGGAATGAGACACCAAACAATAAGAGAATTGGTTCCCAAGTTGGGGAGAGAGTGTAGCAAGCTGAGCGGGCAAGGAAAGGACTCCCCAGCCAAACCCGGCAACCCCAATAGGCTCGGCTAGCGCGGTGTGGGCACAGCCAAATGTGAAATTATTGAATATCAAGGCTGTTGGATTGCTCAACGGTAGACGAATAGAATCGTGGTACAGGCGAGCTATCAGGCTGCCATCGCCATAAGCATAATAGAATTGCGGGCAAGAATGTTTTTGACAATCAGATGTTTCGATGGATTCTAACGGGCAGTGGGAAATAGCACAAAGGTCGGAGCTTGGGAGATTAGAGTGTGCAGCCGAACATGCAGAAGATTTATAAGAAACTGGGGCGGCGGTCTTGGAGAGTTTAGGTGGTGGAGTGGAAGAAGCTAGAGAAGTGTTTTCAACTTTGCCTTCACAAAGAATGCATTCAAAAGGCTGGCATGGGAACCAAACAAGGTCACTTCCTGTGTCAAGATAAAGAAAGATGGGCTGGGAGTCGAGAGTGAAGGAGAGAGTGTAGTCATTTCCAGGAGAGAGAGGGAGGTAGACTTGGCGATGTTTGTGGCTATTCTTCTTCTTGTGGTGGTGGTGGCGGCGGAAACGGGTGACGGAACGGGTAGAGGCGGATTTGATGAGGTGGTGAGTAGAGATGAATTGGGTTTTGGAGAGGGAGTGAGTTAAAGGCAGAAAAAGAGTTTGTGAAGAAGAGATAAAAATGAGGGAGAAACAGAGTGAGAAACAGAGCAACAAAGAGTAAGAGGTTGCCATGAGCCAACAAGCACTGTGAGTAAATTATTTTCTTTTTGTCAGGTAGAGGGAAGGAGCACAGGGAGAGAATGGTGTTGGAACTTAAGCTTGATATAGGAGATGAGGCTGAAAGGGGAGTTTTGAAGAGGATAGGGGGAAGGTCCTGGGAGGAATGGAGTCCATGTTGCTGGCAGGCAGCAGTCTCTCTCTCTTTCTCTGCCATTGTATTGGCCTTACAATCATTGGCAATGGAAACGTGGAGGAATATTCACAAACAATTGCTCCAAGTGGTTTAAGTGATTTTACCTGCTTGAAACAAGCAAGTGTTAAACTGGTCTTGTCAAGGCCTGGAGTTATCTTAGTTACGGACCGGTTACTTTTCCGCATAGCTCAGTAAATAATTTTTATAATTATTGAAATTGAAATAATTAATAAATTTTATTACTTTAAAAATAAAATATAATATTTATATATACAAGGTTTGATATAATAAAATATATCAACACACCCTATTATAACAACAACATCGAAAGCTTAATATCTAAAAATATCATTACTATTATTGCTAAAACAATAAAAATTATTAAATTATTCCGAGGATAAAAAAAATCAAAAACATTAATAAAAGAGGAAGCAAGAAAAAAAAACTAAAACTATTATTATAATTATTGTGTGAATAATTAGAAAATAAATTCAATAAAAGAATAAAAAAACCCAAAAACTTTAACAAAAGAGTAAACAAAAAATGAAAAAAAATTATTAGCTAAAAAACTCATTTGATGTGAAAAAAAAATACTAATAAAAAAAACCAAAAGAAAGAACAAAGGAATAAATAAATAAATATCAATTTTCAAATGATCATAAACACAAACTAAAATTTAATAACAAATTTTTTTGAAAAAAAAATGTTATTTTCGATGATGCGACCATATTATTTGATAGTTTCATCCATATTTACCTAGTGTTTTGCATATATTTTGTGTATAAAATGCCTTGATATTCTTTGTTTTATGTTTTGAAGGCATTTTTGGATGAAAGATGCAAAAAAGAGGTAATTGGAGCTGATTGACAGATTTGACCTTCAGTCGGTGTTTTGTGCAGAGTGAAAGCTCTAGAGATCGAAATGAAGTAATTCCAGTGACATTCAAAAGCTAACATCCATAAATTTATGGAAAGCTAAGGAAAAAGAAATAAAATAAGGAAGATCATGGAAATCACAGCTTTCAAAGTCAAATCTTGCAATCTGCCGATATCGACCTTTGTCCATTCCAACTTCAATATCTCGAGCTACAGAAGTCCGATTGATGCACACTCAATTTTAGTGGATTCAGGACTCAAAGCCATATAAACTCTCCAAATTGAAACTCAAAACGATGTGATATGAAGGAGATATGAATTTTACAAGGGACAACTAAATTCTGTCAACTTAAGGAATGACTATTTTGTAAAATAGATACTAGGGTTTCTAAGCATATATAAAAGAAGAGAGGAGCAAGGAAGTTTCGGTCAGCACCAAAGAAAACACAAATCTTCCTCCTCCAAACCCTAAATCATGTTTTCTTCCATCCTTTTATTTAGTTGTTCAATAAACATGCAACGCTAGACTCTTTTGCTTGGTTGCAAGGACAAGGAAACCTTCAGATTTCAAGAACTGTGAGATCTATTTTTACCTCAATTTTTCAGTTTATATGATGAATATGTTTGTTCTCCTATGCTTATTTTCCTATGATTGTTTATTTAATTGCTAAGAGCGGACTCGAAGTTATTATTGTAGACAATCGATTGCTAAGTTTGATATCAAAATCGGAGTTGTGGTATATGAACTTATGAAGCAACTAAGTTAATAATTGTAGCGGATCTATGTTATTAATCTTAGGGAGAACATTCAATCGAACTAAACATATATTGCGAACAATTATGTTTCTTAATTGATCAATTTATCTAGATTTTAATGTTGCCATTGAATCAAATTACTAGTGCGGACACTGTGGTTGTTTGATGGTTAGGGTAAGTTATATGGCGGATCCGTTAACGAACCAATTTTAAGAAGAGATAAATATTCAGAATATAAATTGATGTGTCGTTTCCATGATCAGTTCTGATTTCTGTAGGTGGATGTTGATTTGCGACCAAGGTTTGCTTTATTAATAAATTTTAGTTTTATATAATTTTCGCCTAGTTTGCTTTAGCCTAGCCTAGACAACTTCCAACCCCCAATTGCATAACATATAGCACAAAAATCTGAACTAAATCGTCCTCGTGGGATCTACCCCTTGCTTGCTCTATACTATCTTGTTTTATTTGTTTTAAGCTAGAGTAATTAATTTGTGCGACCACGACATCGCAACAAAAGAGAAAATGATAAAATTTAAAAACCAAAACTAAAGGCACACATATATAAACATGGACAAAAATAAGGACTATTTACAAACTATAAAAAAATTAAAGGAATTAAAATAAAAAAAATAAAAGTATAAGGGCCGCAACGAAAATTAAATATATTATCACTTTCAATCAAATGAAAAAAATGAAATAATCAAATAAAGTATAACATTTATACATGCAAGGTTCGATATAATGAAACACATCAACACACCCTATTATAACAATAGGAACATCGAAGCCTTAACATCTAAAAATATAATTACTATTACTGCTAAAATAATAAAAATTATTAAATTATCCCGAGAAAAAAAAATCAAAAACATTAACAAAATAGAAAGCAAGAAAAACTAAAATTATTATTATTTTTGCGTTAATAATGGAGAAAAAATTCAATCAAAGAAAAAAAAAGCTCAATACTTTAACAAAAGAGCAAATAAAAAATGAAAAAAAAATTATTAGCTAAAAAAATCATTTGAGGTGAAAATAAAAAAAAAACTAATAAAAAAAACAACTAAAAGAAAGAACAACAAAAAAAAATAGAAATATCAATTTTCAAATGATCACAAACACAAACTAAAATTTAAGAACAATTTTTTTTTTTTAAAATGCTACCTCAACAAAAGAGAAAATAATAGAAATTAAAAAGCAAAGCTAAAAGCATAATTGAAAAAATAAAATCTTCTGTACCAATAATATTAAGGGATTTAAAAGCAATCCATAAATTAAAAGAATAAGGACTTAAATGAAAATTTAATATATAATCAATTTCATTTGAAAGACACCATTGAAACAAATCAAAAATTACATAACAGAATGAAAGACCATACAACACAATTCAAAGAGAAGAGACCAAAATAAAAAAGCAATAAAACCGAGGGGCTGACATGTAGTGTAAGCTGAAGGAGAGAGAAAAGGGGGGGAAACATTCAACCGCCCACTGGCTCGTCGTCGACCATCTTTGGACGCCACGCGCCACAACATCAGGACGAGAACACGATAGCGCATCCATGGAGATGCCGGATAGATATTTTCTGCCATCGGACACCATCGCATGCGCCGCTTGAAGAGGGCGTGAGGCCAAATGATGTCGGCCGCGTGTTCTACAACCGCCAACAGTAATCCAAGAAAAATAATTAAAAAATATGGCCAATTACCTCAACACTTCTACAGGCAACTCTTTAATTTTGTCTTATTGAGGGGCATATCCCTGTTTAGCTAATTTAGAAAAAAAGTGAAATTCACGCGGCACCCCTCCCCGCCCAAGCTGATTTTTGTGTTTTTCGAGGGACAAAATGGTTATTTTATTGTGCAAAAATATATAAAAAAATCAATAAACCGGTTACTCGAACCAGACCAAAAATGTGCAATTACCGTGGAACCCCTCCTGGCAGGGCCTGATTTTTATCTTTTTCTAGGGACAAAATGATTATTTTACTGTGTGAAAATAAAAAAACAATAAACCGGTGAACCAAACCGAACGGAAAACTGAGTAACACTATTGTAATTCACAGTGATTCTACACACAATCTACAATAACTGAACCTGACCTCTTTTAGTATATTTGATAATAACCATCATTAGTTTCTTATGCTTTTTTTTTATAAAAAAAATAGTATTTGTAGATATTTTAATATTTTTTATATTAAAAACAATTTTAAAAAAATAAAAATATTATTTTAATATATTTCTAATATATATATATTGCAACCATACTTCTAAATATCCGCTTATAAAAATAAAAAATCAAATTCAATTAACTATTCCAAATAAAGTCAATTCGAAAAACTAAACTAGGATAGAGTAACATTAACATTTGTATTGTCTTCCCAAAATGTTTTATAGGATAATAATTTTTATTTTTAAAATAATTATTAAAATTTATTTTTAATAGTAGGATGTCAAAACATCAAAAAATACAGAAAAAAACAAAAACAATTCAAAACCTAAAAAACAAACAAGTTATAACAGATATTCTTACCATTTTCTTTTTTTTAGATAACTATCCGCACCTAGCTATTTAGTAAGAATACAAAAATCAATTTTTGTCCTGTCAAAGCCTATTCTGGTGGAGAGATTCTTGTCCCACTAAAAGAGGCAAGTCAAGCTTCTCCAATGCTCTATACAAATATTAATATAAACACTAATTCCAGTATATCGTTCATGATTATGTGGTATGGAAATTCAATTGTACGGATGGAAGAGGATGAATCGTCAGACTGAAGAAAGTGGAGAAGAATTCAGAAAGAGAGTCTATAAGATGGGGAATAATATCCTTATAATCACAATTTATTATTTTTCTTTGTCTTCTTTGCGTACTTGCAATTGTTTCAGGCGGTTTCAGACAGCCACAGCTATTGCAAAGTCTGTAATAATCATACCAAGGAACTCACGTAGAAATGAGCATTTATTTCTTTCAAACAGAACTTTTGCTGTCCCAGTAGCAGAAATTAAGATTGTGATATCCTTCCAAGCATGTATGTATCATAAAACGGAGCTCCTTGCCGCTTTAGATTTCGATTCGAGTTGAGATTCTCGTGAGGCCGCACCGATTACCGATTGAAAAGAGAGGCCGCCTGACCCCAACCGCCGGCCGGGACCCAACCTACTCGTTTAAACAAAGCATCCTTCCATTTCTAGCTTCACGTCTTTAGAAAACTATTTTTGGTTTCACTTGGTAATGGTGTGTCTGTGTATAAACCACTCTTGGAAAGTGAAATACTCAGCCCAGCTACTGAAAAGTGAGAGTGGAAGATCAAAGAGGAGGGTTCCGATTCTTTCAGGTGTACCAAAAGAAGCACAAGTACGTAGGTTCTACATAGGATGCTCAACCAACCAACCCAATTCAAAAACTTATTCTCGTTTTAGCAGTCATTATGATTCCTTCAAAATCATTATTATATATCTGTATAAACCACGCCTGAAAGAGACGTCTCCTCTCTTAGCCATGCTTCATAATTCATCACCACCATACTTCGGCGAGGAAAAGCTCCTTGTTTCTGGTGGGAGCCAGCTGCGCGGAGTCCTTGTCGAACGTCACCTGTTGAAGTGCACAGTAGAGATATTACCTTCCTCGGCAATTATTCGTCCTCAGTTAGTGATGATGTTTATGATTTCACTTATGTATTATAGTTTAGAAAATTATGTTTTTCATAAATGACATAATATAGAATTAAAAATCAACTAAATACATGACCTTCACTCATCTTAATTAGTTAATGTATATTTCTCTTTCCAAGTGACTCGATTTCCCGCAAAATTTCTACTCTTGCAGGTTTTCATTTATTCGAAATAACCTTAAAAAAAAATGCAAATAAAGATGTATCACAATAGTTTGCCATTAAAAAACTCATTAGTAACCGTTTGAGGATGTCACTGATACTACTTTTAAAGTATTTTTTTTTATTTAGAAATATATTAAAATAATAATATATTAAAATAATGTGCTAGAAAAATCACAGCTTGAGATCAAGTCACTAAAAGATATTTTTGGTATCGAGTTTCAAATTTTTGAAAAAATTTGATTTTAAATTAATTTTTTAGATATTTTTAGATCATTTTCATGTGCTAATGTCAAAGATATTTTAAAATAAAAAAATATTTTTAATTAATATCCAAATAAAAATTATTTTAAAAAATAACTTAAATCATATTCTCAAACAATAACTAAAATTACCATGGTGTTGTGGATAGCCATGGTGGGTGGGTAATGTATTAATGTATTATGACTTTGCCTGCCACAAGCTATTCTTTGGAGGTTCCCTTAATTATCTCCATGACCTTCTTTATAAAGATTTTAATTGGGATGTTGCTAACTGCTAGGGTTTAGAGGGGCATTGAAGTGAGGAGAGCTGGGGTTTGTGTGAAGACAATAGTTACTCTCATGCGAAAGAACTTCAACCATACGTTGATGTTACTGGAAATTTACAGGTGTTTCATGTATTGTCGTAGTTCTTCAAGTTGATGGAAATTATGAAATTAGAATTGAGTTTATATATATTGCACACAAAGTGTTCAATGCACTACACTAGATTACCAACTGATCATTAAAGTTTAGAGCATTCAGCTTGTTTGGGGGTGAGCAATAGCAGCTCTAAATTTTGAAGGCTGCTAATAAATAAATGAAAACAGGGGAGGGGGTCTACTTTTAGCCATTCAATTTTGTGCTTAAACTCACACCGACTGATGTGAAAATGGTTCACCAAATCAAATCAAAATACACCATCATTGGTAAAATCTTTCAATTTTGTTGAAACTTCGTACTAATTCAGCTAGCTAGGACCACCAAAATAGTTTACTAATAAAACACATTGGCTTTTGATCGAATACCATGATAGGATTAAATTAAAACCATTTACTACACACAGCAATATTATGTTGGTGTTTTTCAAAAATATTTTTGAAAAAAAATGATTTTTTTTTATTTTAAATTAATTTTTTATGGTATTTTTAGATTATTTTCACGTACTGATATCAATTTTTTTTTAAAAAAAATAATAAAAAATATATTATTTAATGCAATTCTGAATGAAATGACCTTTTAAAAGCTACTACAACCACACTCCTGAATAATCACTATATATGCCATTGAGTTCAAGAGGAAATATTTACTATTGGATTAGTTTTTATTTTGTTCTCAATTATATATAACATTATTTGATTTGCTAAATAGTATCTGTTCTTACATGTAATCTTATATAAACTATAATATTTTATTTTATTTATTTATATTTAAGAATTCATTATATTTTTCAACAAGATATATATATTTTTTTAAACTATAATTTTAAATTATATAATATTGTCAGGTGGCATTTTAAATAATATAAAAAAACAATGAAAAAATTATAATATTGTTTGTTCCTGTAAATTTGTTTTATATTATTTGTTGATATATATTAAAATATATTTGGCTATTCTAAATGACTTCTTACTATTAGAGCGTCTCCAATGATAAAAATAATTTTAGAGAGCTAAATCTGTAAAATGACTTTTTGAATAAGGTAAATATAGTTTTTTTGTTTATGTGTACTCCAATAGTAAAAGCCATTTAGAAGAGCCATTTCTTATATATCATTTTAAATATAATGCAATTATTTTGTATATAATTTAATAATGCAATTAATTATACAATTAATAGGAGTAAGGTATATAATTAAATAATTATTTTTAAAAAACTCTCCAATAATATAATTATTATTTTTTAATTATATTTAAATAAAAAAAATTAATTTAAAATAAAAAAACCCGTAACATCTTAAATTTGAAATTAAAAAGCACTTCATGATTTTTAAAAAGCACAATTTAGAGAAGTGCTTGTATAATATGATGGACATCCATTTACTTCATTAAGAACTAAGAAGTGCATATTATCAAATACACTCTAGCCATAGCTCCCTCCTCCCATAGACTGCCCCATCATGCCTCTCCCAAGCAATCATCAAACTGTATTTTGTCACCGGTGCCAGCGTGGAAGTTATGATTTTTCTGTTCAAGATACTACAAATAACATAAAGAGGAGGGAATAGTTATTTCGACTGTTTTGATAGCACAACCATTATAGCTGAAAAAATTAAACAAAAATGCTATAATTAAACTATTCAAGAAACTATTTTATCAATTTTATTTTTCAAAATAGTATTTTACATTGGAGTTGCTAGCACTAATATGTGTTCATGCATGCACAGATAATTGCTTCTGTTCCACTTAATTACTCCCCACCGACAATTCCTACTCTAGATTATTTCACTACCCAAAAGTGGACCACGATACCTTTATCAGTTCTCACTCATCAATTAGTGAAAGTTAGAATCTATAGAATATTCATCAACCATGAATACGAACACTTTAAAGGCCATGCAAGCTATTTTCGATCGCGTTATACAAAACACATTGTTTGTTTGGCATTAGTATGTATTGTTGTTCGTACCTGAAACAGGATTACCCATGAAGTGTCTGTAGATTCTGCAGTGTTAGAAGCTGAGGCAAGACCCTGCATGCACGATTCACGTGCAGTACTCAAACTCATATAACAGCTTTAGATTAATTTTAAACATTAAAGAATGTGTTTAAGTTTCTCGGGAAAGCAAGATTTTAGATGTTTCCATCTGTCCAACGTGTTCATGAATTTCATTTTAATGGGCAATTGAAAGGATGAAAGATAATTAAAAGAATAATGCAAGCTCTTTACTACTTGACAAAAACCATAAAACTGCTTTCTTGGGTATGAAAGGTAATGCCAGACAATGGAGGTGTAGACGGTTAACACACAGTTAAGTGATGGCAGATGAAAGCCAAATCTGTCCGAAGCAAAAGTTCATATGCAAAGTAAGAACCAACAAATTAAAGAGGCAATTAACCATAATCAGCCATAAGACAAGTGACAGTAGAATATGTCATGCACTGGTTCAAACTTTAACCAATAAACTCATATATATATATATATATATATATATATATATATATATAATACTCTTTTACCTAAAGAATAATCTTCATCTCTCCCTAAAGATTCTTGACAGTTGCAATTCGCTCCACAGAAATCACACATGCTAACAGCTCTATTATTATTATTTTTCTAAAACCCTTTACAGGCAGCACAATCCCATGTTAAGGATTCGTAACACAGGCCAGTCGAAGCAGCAGAACACTTCATACGTTTAAAAGCAAGTAAGGTTGTCAATATCGTTTCGGTCGCCGTTCCGGTTTTTCTATTGAAACAGAACGTTTTGGTTTCGGAGCGTTTCGGCGTGCCATTTCGGAGTTGTATTGTTCATATATAATTTATTTAATTACTATATATATATGAAAAAAAATAAAATATTAATTTAACAAGTATAATTTAAATTCAAGATAAATTAACTTTAAATTATACAATACAAATACAAAGTCAAACAAATATAATCTCAAAATTAGAAATATCTCTAAAATTTTAAAATATTATGATAGTAAAATGTTCTAAAATAAAAGAAATATTATGATTTTGAACGGTACCGAGACGTTCCGGCCGGAATTTAGCCGTAATTTTCAGAACAGACCGGAATTCAAACTGAAACGAAAACGATACTGTTTCATCTCGGTTTTTTTAATAGCACGGAATGTTCCGGCCATTCCGGCCGGAACGGAACGAAATTAACAAGTCTGTTTAAAAAGTACCGGTGACCTAAATGAATAGCTATACATTAGATGCAGATACTGTATCTCCAAAAGTGAACATGTGATAGCTAAAACAGCTAATCTGCAAAACTACTAAAAAACAACAAGGCATCAGGATGCAAACTTCTCACTCGTCCACAAACAAACTGGTAAAGCACAAGATCATGGCTGCCACTTGTTTCGTACATCATCTATTTTCAAATCAACCTAGCACCTATTCTTATGAATGCATGCTGTGTTGTAACAATCATTCAAGGGAATTAAGAACATAGAAATACAAATATCAAAATAACTAAATCTTAAACCACCAAGATTAGAAAATAATAAATGGTAAACGTTAAAGCAAAGGAAAATAAAGACTGCATAATTTTCCCATCAAATTCGCAGTCTATAATATTATACAGGAATCATATTAATTTGATTGATGGAAAAAAAAACCCCAAATGTTTAACAAACCTGAAAGGAGAAATGCTGATGTGTCTTGAAATGCGGCCACCATGTCAACCTGTGGACTAGAAATTGAAATTATTTTTTAAAATATTTTTTTGTTTAAAAATATATTTTAAAAAAATATTTTTAATATCAATATATTAAAATATTATAAAAATTAAAAAAAATTAATTTAGAAAAAAAAATAAACCTTTCTAAAAATATTTTTGAAAAGTAGTGACTAACAGTCACTGCATTAATTCTAAACATGCAAGATGAGATTCCACAAAAAAAAAATATCTTATTAAATAAAAAAAGATACCCTCAAAAAATCACTGGCTTTGATAAAAAGTATTTTTCACGGGATACACTTGAAATTTCAGGATTGAATAGCGACAAATCAGTATTCTTGCCTCTCTTTTTTCTGGTGTAATTAAGACTCTCAAAAGCAAAATCTAATTATCGTTTGCCAACATTTATTGTTGAATTTTGAATTTTAAAATCATAATAAAGTATCTAAAATATCCTTTAAACTTTATTCTTTAAAGGCTTTATTATTTTTTACCTTTTTTATGTTATTGTAAAATTAAATACTAGTGGTTTGGTTTTTAATACATACAAAATAAATAAATAGTTAGTGAATATAACAAAACACAAATGTCAATAAGTAATGAGTGGGGCCCATTAAATCTTTTACCAATAGCTATTTTTAAAGTTTAGATTTTAAAAACACATTAAAATATCTAAAATATCATTCTAAGCCAAAATCTTATAGTTATTCTCTAGGGGTTTTATTGTTTTTTACCTTTTATTTTTATGTTATTGTAAAGTTGGATACCAATAGTTTTGGGCTTTTAATAAATACAAAAAACAAATAAAAAAAAGTTATTCACATGTCAATGAGTGAGAGACCTCATCCTATTCTAGTGGTGTGTGAGGCTTCTCTGATGGCCAAACATGGCCTTCCACGGTGTATTAGGGCAAGTCCAATGGTAGTGCTATATGGGAAGCTATAAATAAAAAATGAATATTTTAGCAAGTTTGAGCAGTTTTTGTCACTCCAATGGGAGTGCCATTTGCAAAGCCAAAATTGGCTTCCCTTGCATGAGCTACTATTTGTAGCAGCTCATGTGTAAAGAAGCCAAAATTTTGGGGACAAAATTCTGGAGCCACGTGTGTGTTCCAGCGTTTTATATATATATATAATGTAAATATATCAAAATATTTATTTTTATTTTTATTTAAAAATACCTCAACAAGAAAGTAAAAAATTAAATTAATAATTATATTGTTGGAAGGGTTTTTAGAAGCAATTATTTAATTATATAACTTACTCCTATTAATTATATAATTAATTGCATAATTAAACTATATATAAAATAATTGAACTATATTTAAAATAATATTAAAAAAAATAGCTCTCTAAAATGGCTCTTACCATTGGAGCACACATTAACAAAAAAGCCATATAAACACTATTCAAGAGCCATAAAAATGGCTCTTACCATTGGACTTGCTCTTAGAAGCAGTTCGCCAAGGTCTTATTATTGAACAGACACATGATTACACACTACTAATGAGGTTCCAATACTTGAAAAAATACAAAATATTTCTTTCATTTGAATTTTGTATCTAATTTGATTTTATTGTTATCTGTTTTGCTTTCTAGGCTTATAGAAACTTATTTTTTTATTTAATTTCATCACTAGACATTTTATTTTATTTACTTTTTATTCCAATTTCAGTTATCATTTTATTTATTGTTGCTTTTATCCATTTTTTACATTAATTTATATTTTTTTTAATTTTATATCTCAATATTTTATCTTATTTTATTTTTATATTTAATTTTGTTCTTCTTTCTTTTAATTGTTATTTTTCTTTTTTATCCCTTTCTTCATTTATTTATGTTTTTCAATTTTGTCCTCAATATTTTATTTGATTTAATTTTTTATTCAAATATGATCATTATTCTTCTTATTGTTATTTGTTTATTAATTTATTTATGTTTATTTTTAATTTTATCCCTCAATATTTTATTTTATATAATTTATTAATTCCATTTAACACTTTATTCTTTCGATTGTTATTTTTTTCTTTTATTTTTAAATTTAATGTATAGTTATTTTCTTTCATTTAGTTTTTTATATCAAATTTGATTATCATTAATTGATTTCTATTTGTTTTTTTTTATGATTATTAATTTTTCATAACTTTTGTTAAACCATATTTGATCATCATAAATTTATTGTTATTTGTTTTGTGGGTTATTAAGGTCAGTTCGGGTTAAATCAGTTTTTTTAAACTGATTTTTTTCCAAATTCTATTATTGAGCATTAGGTTATTTGGCTTTTGACTTTGTAATTTTTTTATGCTTTCCCTAGGGTTTACTCAGGGACATGGTTTAGTTAAGCTAACTAGACTTGACTTGAGTTTGTTTTAATATTTTTTTATTTATTTGACTTCATTTTTTTTCTAGTTTTTGTAAATTTAATTTTTTTTTATCCTCATCTCATATCATATATCGTAGATTAGTCAAAGTAACGTAGATTGACATGGGTTTGTTTTTCCTAACATTTCTATTTTTTAAATTGATTTTTTTTTTTTTTTGGATTTTGGTTATCAAGCCATGAGCCTTGTGGTTTTTTCTACTTTTATTTTTACAGGGGTTACCATAGGTTGTGTGTTAATCAAGTTAACTCGAGTTTTTTTTAATATTATTTTATTAATTTAGTTCTAATCTTTCTTTTCTTGGCCTTTTTTTTAATTAGTTTTTTTATCCCAATTTCATGTCATAGGTCGAGGGTTAGTTTTAACTCAATTTTTTCTTACATTTCTATTTTTGAAGTTGATTTAAAAAAAAAGTATTCATCAATGTTAGGTTACTGAGACTTGATCTTTGTGATTTGTTTTTCATTTTTTTTTATGTTGGCTTATCCCAAATCACAAGTTAGTCAAATTAACTTGATTGACTCTTTTTTATAAATTATTTTTATTAATTTAACCTCTATCTATTTGAAAAACTATTTTTTTTTATCCTAGTCTCGTATCATGGTTGAAAGTTTAATCAAGTTAACCAAATTTAACTTTGGTTATCATCCATCGCTTGGACATTTTTTTTAATATTTGAAAACATTTAACCCAACTCACGGAGCAACACATACAACTTATCTAGTACAAGACTAAAGAATATAGGTTTCTTATTATAGATAGCAAAAGTGAATCATTGATAATAAATGATGATTTTTTTTTGTCTTGAGCTAAGTAAAAAAAAAAGTTCATAAAAAAGGGATGAAATGTATTGCATGTGAGTGTATGGGGAAAAAAAATACAAAGATCCTTATTATAAACTCCATATTGGTGTGGATATTCTTTCACAAGCAGATGTTCTTGTAAGTCTAGTAAGCGGTGTTCATTGTCGAATTGTTGTTTCTTCGCGGGTGTTTTTCTAGCTTAGTTGGTAAAGTTATCTTATGTAACACCAATGGGATCGAGTTCTTTTCATACAAGAGCCATGCGCAGCCAATGAATTGGATTGTTTGGTGGATAGCTAGGTGATGTAAGAAAAGTAAACTGTTAAAGCAATTTTGTCATATATTTTGAAAATTTATTCTTAAACTAATCAATCTATGAAGTTTGATATAGAATTTTAGATTGAAAAAATCAATAAGGAGGATAGAAATTAATTTGAGGTCCAATTGAAAGATTTAATAAAGTACAAAGACTTAATTATACTTTAAATTTGTCAAATTAAATTTATCAGAGGCTTAATTGATGAAAAATCAAGTTCAGAAGCCTAATTCGTATTTAATTGAGAATATTGGATTTTTGGAGACCAAATTTAATTTTACCAAGTCAATTGGATGAAATCATGGGTGAAACTAAAAGATTAATGGTCAATTTGATGGTCAAATTGCATGAATTCGAGACTATGGACCGAAGTAAAAAAAGAGGCGTAAATTTAAGGTTGCTATTAAAGTTTTGACGAAGATAAAATTGCATAATTTAAAAGTTTAAGGTCAATTAGGAGCACAAATAGAATAATTATAAATTGAGGGACCAATTTGTACTTCTGTCATCCTGTCGAATTTTTCAGGTAGCCAATATAGTATTTTGTGCATTGATATGTAGCAATGCACGTCTTGCTTCCTCTTCATCATTGTAGCAACCTGCAAACAGCATCGTTGCACATAATGGTTAACTGAAATGTCCTCGTATAACTATAAATACCTATAAAAAAGAACAAATAGGAAAAACAATGAAAAAGGGTAGCGACAATATCAGTTTTTATCGCCAGCAGGACACCTTCGTCTCCTTCCTCAGCACCGACAACTCATTTTACTTCCATGTAGCAACCTCATTCCTTCTCTTCTTCATTGTCAACCACAATCTACGTTCCAATCTAAGAGTAAATTCTTTACCCCTTAGATTGAGGGGGCCTGTAGAAGATCAAGTAAATCAGCAAATCAATGAAGACAATTAAGCAAGAAATCTGCAGATAATATCATTGCAGATAATGAGGAGCCGAAGATCATTGAGGAGCCGAAGATCACTCCTTTCCTTTAATTGCAGATTTGTTTAAATTCAAAATTCAAATAGCACTCTGTATAGAGATGATTGTTATCTATTTAAACTATTGTAATCCATGTGAATAATTCAATGAAAAATTACAGATTCTCATATGGTATCAGAGCCCCAAAAACAGATCAATACTATAACCCAAGAAAATGCATGATTTTGAACGAAAAATCCATTTTATGTTTATTATACAGACGCAACTAAGGCCAGCAAGCACAACCAAAATCGTGTAAAAACTCAAAATCAGGTTTGCAACGATTTATCATTTCGTAAGGTGATTTTTGTTGTAAAATTGTAGTTGGCAAACGATTGATGATGAAAACAGCTGTTAAAAATGCATCTTCCCAAAAACATTGAGGTAAATTTGAATGAGCAAGTAACGCAAGACCAACTTCAACAATTTGGCGATGACGCCTTTCAATGGCACCCGCTTGTTGATGCGTGTAAGGGCATGTTACTCGATGAGTAATTCCCTGATTTTGTAAAAGTTGAGTGAAACTGCGGTATTCTCCTCCCCAATTAGTTTGGATGGATTTAATTTTTGCGTCAAATTGACGTTCAACCGCAGCTTGAAATTTTTGAAAAGTTGGTAAAGCATCAGATTTTAATTTTAAAGGAAATAGCCATAAAAATTTTTGTTGAATCTTCCAAAAAACTTATATAATATCGTGCACCTGTAGTAGAAATTATGGGTGCTGGCCCCCAAACATCGGAATATAATAAATCTAAAGGTTTTGACGTAGAAACATGTTTATGATTAAATGGTAAAAGCGTGGCTCTTGGCCATTTGACAATGAGAACAAACAGGCATTTTATTACTGGAAAATGGAAATGAAATTGCCTTATTCATGATTGGAAGGGAGGCATGGCCTAGACGTTGATGCCATAATTTGGCAGAGACCCGAATGCTGGAAAATGCTTGCGGACGGAGATTAGCAAGTGACATGGAGAAACTGTAGAGACCATTAATGAGAGGACCCCGATGCAGGACGTTCCCCAAGTAGTCCTTCACAAGAAAAAAAAATCATGAAACTCAAAGAACACATTATTGTCACGACAAAAATGATGGACCGAAAGCAAAGTTTTTGGTAATGTCAGGAACCAATAAAATTTGATTTAAAATGAAGGACTTGGACGGAGAAGACATGGTGGATTTTCCACTGCGAGTAGTTTTCAAACTTGCACCATTAGCCACTTGGATTTGGTCGTGACCTTGATAGTCCTCATGTGTGAGTTGAATGTTGCTCATCTCATTGGTGAGATGGTGAGTAGCACCTGTGTCAGGATGCCCATTCAAGGGAGGGATGGTTTTGTCGAGCAGCAAGGTAGGCTGAGGGTGGTCTTTGATGGGTAGATTCCTGAAATGTTAGATCAAATCTGTGGTAACATTTCAGTGCATTATGGCCAGGTTTCTGGCATACCTGACAGACAATAGAGGTGTTTGTAGACCGGAGCACGCTGCATGTATCGACCATTCTTATTGTGGGGGCGAAATTGATTTCCACGGCTCTGTTTAAAAGTACCAGGACGAGAATGGTATTGAGGTGTTGATCTTGTAGCCATATTGACAGAAGCAGCCACTTGGATTTGGTCATGATGCTGATTAATTCGTGCTTCAGTGAGAAGAAGCATTGAATATAGTTCCTCCAGGCGAACCTCATCAGAGTGTGAGGTGATTGTGGACACAAATGAGTCATATTCTTGACCGAGACCAGCTAGAACATAGGTTAAAATTTCT
>CM055426.1:10414656-10435039 GCA_029228465.1 Salix viminalis
TTTTGGGCATAAAAGAGGTATGATCAAGCTTTCGAAAACAACCAAAATTTTCACATTATTTTTTTTCTACCAACGCCAACCCTTTTTATTTTATTTTTGTTATTTTTGGGTAGATTTTGGGGAGTAACCTAGAAATTGGGTTATGACAGAAGTTATGAACTGAAAATAATGAAAATGAAATTTTGAATAATAACTGAAATGTTAGAAAATTGAAATGATAAAAAAAAGAAGCAATTATAACATAGAACTTAAATGAACTTTTCACGTCCAATTTAAAAATACCTTTTATTTACTCTATTTTATTTTCACATTGATCTCTTGTCTTTCAAAGTTACCACCTATTAAAAAATTAGTGATCCCTTGTTTTTCAATGTTATCTTCTTTTAATAAATCATAAATAATTGATTTTCAATTTAACCATTAAAAAATCAAATTACTCAAAAACAATGTTTGATAATTAAAATGAAAAAAAAATCAACCTTATAAGTTGATTTTTGTTGGTTGGGAACTATAGGTGATGATAGTTACTTGCGGGTTGAATTTCCTTATCCTTATTTTAATACCCGAGTCTATTTGGATGGCAATAAAGTTCAAGAGTCACATGAATCTGTTTTATATTCATTCAGGGTTTTAATATGTTAAATGTAAATTTCACTTAGGTTTATTTGTGAGGGATTTTTTTTATAGATATTAGTAAGGAAACAAATTGTATAATTCATGTTATAATGCATGATATTAACTTTTTTGATAGACTTATAACTGATCAATAGACTTATAACTGATCAACATGGTTAGGTTTTGTAAGAGTTTAGAGTAGTGGGTGTTAAATTACAGCTATATTACAACTGGGGTTTTTGTATTCATATGTAACAAAAAGATTTCATATTTTGAGTGTGTTTTGTATTTTAACACAACAGAAAGTGTACTGAAAAGCTACGTTAAAATTCCTGTATATAAACAATTGCATGTAATAAGGAGAAGAAATTGAATTCGAATAATATACACTGAATTTTTACATGGTATCAGAGCATATCCATATTTTTAATCTAATTTTTCTCCTTCATCACTATTCGAAACCTAGAAAAAGCAGTCACTATTCATTACCATCGAATCGCTACAATGTTTTGTTCATAAAAAACCAAGGAAAATATTGTTCATCTACAATGTTCGTTCATCAAAAACCCTAGAAAAGTAACCTAGAAACCCAAAAATAAATCAACTCAAACCCACTTCAAAACCAGTACCACTTCACAAAAAAAAACATCAACATGGAAATTAACCTAACAACTGAACCTACCTCCACTCCGACAACACAAATTCTAGTCCATCAAGACAACTCTCCTCTTCCAATTAGAATCACACTAAATGAAACAAATTATTCACTATCAAGTCATCTCATGGAGAATAGAATTGGTGCAAGAAATAGAGTTGGGTATCTTACCAGTGAGACGAAGAAACCAAACCCAGCTAACCCAAGAAGAGAGGCTTAGATTACTGAAAACCACCGAGTCAAAAGCTGATTGATTGACTCGATGAGCCCCCCCTTTAATACAAGGGTTTATCCAATTATCCACGGTGACAGAGATATGGGAGGCAGTAGCCAGAACCTTCTACAATAGATCAGACGAGACATAATTTTTTGAACTAAACCAAAAATCATTTTCTACCAAACATGATGGTCGGCCATTACCCACATACTATAATGAGATGATTGTTATCTTCCAAGAAATTGACCACCAAACAGAGTCACAGGCCGGAACAGTCGACGACGTAATTCAACTTCACTCAGCCATGGCAAGGCTTTGGGTGCATATCTTCCTCAAAGGTTTGGACCCAGTTTTTGAACATGTCCCAGGGGAGATTTTGAGGAAGGAGCCGAAACTAGAGCTAGAGAATGCTTATGCATGTGTTCGACGGGAACACAAGCAACTCCAAGTGATGGGTGGGGGACCAAAGGTCGGCTAAACCATGGATAAGGCACTCGCAACCATCACAAACCCATCTTAGAGGGGTCGGTGATGGTGAAACATAAGACCCATCTGCAGCGCTAATGGTAATACTTCTCCGATCACCGAGGAAGGATCTATAACTTTGACTGATTCCCTCACCTTAGATACAGTTCTCATTATTCCATCTCTCAAATACAATATTCTTTCGGTTAGCTAAATTACTTCTACTCTTGCTTGTCCTATAACATTTTTGGTTGCTTTTTGTGTCTTTTAGGACATTCTAACCCGAAAGATTCTTGGTTATGGTGTTAGACATGACAATCTTTATTATCTGGAGTTAACCAAGAAGGGAGGGTCAAAACTTAGTCAGGCACATCAGGAAAACAATAAAGACAAAGCTCAAGCACTCGTATGGTTGTGGCATCGCAGGCTAGGACATCTTTCCTTTAGGTACCTTAAGAAATTTCAACACATTTGTTTTTAGATTTCAGTAACTTAGATTTTCAATGTGAAATTTGTGAACTAGCAAAAAGCCACTGTATCCCTTATTTATCAACTTTGAATAAAAGTTCAGAACCTATCGCAGTTATTCACTTGGATGTTTGGGGTCCTGCAAAAATCCCATCATTTTTGATGAAAGTAACAAAATTCTTGTTCTTGTAGAAAATACAACAAATAAATACCCATAAAGGTCGAATAGAGGAGTCCCGAGGAAACATTATGAATCTGATCCCAAAACCAAGACTAAATACCCAATCAGTAATTATGTGTCCCGCCATAGATTGTCAGAATTGTATACATTTTCTGTTAATCAATTATCCATTGTATTTATTTCTACTAATGTATAGAAGGCATTAGCAGATCCAATTGGACTAAGACGATGAACGAAAGAAATGGAGGCACTTAAGAAGAACAACACTTGGGAGCTATGTCCACTACCCGAAGGGAAGAAGGCAGTTGGGTGCAGATGGGTGTTCACATTAAAATTCAAGGTGGATGACAATATTGACAAATACAAGCAAGGTTAGTCACGAAGAGATATACACAAAAGTATGGAGTAGATTATCAAGAGACCTTTGTTCCGGTTGCAAAAATCAATATCGTCTGCATCCTCATATATCTAGCTAGTAAATTGAGATTAAGTCTTGCAATAATTTGATGACAAGAATGCTTTCTTAAAGAAGAAGTCTACATGGAGTTTCCACATGGAGCTAAACACAAATCCTCGTATAAAAAGGAAGTTTGCAAACTAAAGAAGGCATCATATAGTCTAAAACAATCACCCAAGGATGGTTCGGAAAATTCTTATGTACGATGAAGAAATTTGGCTATAAGCAAAGTAACTCGGATCACACCTTGTTTATAAAACACAGAGAAGAAAATATTACGGTGTTGATTGTGTATGTGGATGATATGGTCTTAACATGAGATGATCCAAAAGAAAGAAAAACAATACAACAGTTCCTGACATCAAAATTTGAAATGAAAGATCTTAGACAACTAAAGTATTTCTTAGGGATCGAGGTCTCAAGGTCAAAAACTAGGAAAAGTCTATCACAATGAAAATAGGGTGTTAGATTTGTTAACAAAAACTGAAATGTTTGTGTGCAAACTTGTTGACACACCTATGGAAATGAATACAAGCTGGGAGACTGGGAAAATGAGACGTCAACGGACAAAGGATGCTATTATTGGTTAGTTGGGAAACTAATATATTTATTGCATACAAGGCCATACATAGCCTCTTTAGTAAATGTGGGGAGTCAGTTCATGCATTCACCAGGATAAGAGCATATAAAAGTAGTATATCGGATTTGAGGTATTTGAATAGTGTACCGGGAAAAAGACTATTGTTCTCTAAAAATGAGGTCCATGATTACAGGGTTTACAAACTCGGACTGGGCAGGAAATCAGACTAATAAGAGGTCGATATTAGGTTATTTTATGTTTGTGGAAGGAAACCTCGTCACTTGGAGAAGTAAGAAGCAGAAAGTGGTCGCTAGATCAAGTGCATAAGTAGAATATCGAGATGTGGCTTATGGGGTTTGTGAATTATAATGGATAAATATCTACGCTATAACTTAATAGGGAGTATTAAATTACAACTATATTAATAGCTAGGTGTTTGTATTCTTATGTAACAAAAAAATTTCATATTTTTGTGTGTGTTTTGTATTTTAGCATAACAGAATGTGTGCTGAAAAACTAGGTTAAAATTCCTGTATATAAACAACTATTGTCACAGGGAGAAGAAATTGAATTCAAATAATATACACTGAATTTTTACAGTGGGAAAATAAAATAGAATAGAATATAATGTGGCAAGCCAGTCCCTAACATAAGCTTTGAAAAAAACGTTGTCGATTAATTCGGGTGATCCCAGCAGAAATCGGGTTTCAGTTCTCAAGCAACTTGAAGTTTTTGTTATCATTACTCCTCCGGCCGAGCAAATTAGTATTTTTGTGGTCGCAAATTATGGGAGAAGAGTTGTTGAATGTAGGCAACAAATTCGCAAACAAGCAATTTTATTCATTTCTTAGTTCTCTTTGTGAACCCTGATCATTGATTCCATTGTACTATACATTTCTCTAAATATAATTTTTATGGCTGGGTGAATCAAGGTCTTATGTAAAATTAAAAAAATAAATAAAGCCAAACCCTACAACTTAGAAATATGTTTTGTAAATCAGCCCCCCGCCCGTGCATCTCTATGTAAACACAAAATAGTTCTTACAAACAGTTAAACACTCCATCCCCTCCTCTTTTAGTTATTGTATAATGACATGCACGAGTGACGGGGTGAACCTTTCGAGTTCCAAGTTAATCCGTACATGAGTACTTTTGATAAGATTACAAACATTAGATTCATTGTAAGCTTCTAATATATTGGGATTAGAAATAGACAACGTTTAGATTTCTTCTTTCTTAAGTCATTCAATTTTCTCTAAGATGAATCTGAGTTTCTCATAAATTTTTCTTCGATTGGGTAAGAGCACTGATAACTAACTCAAGAGCACTCGTTTTCGTTTTCTTTTTTGGATAACACTCACTGGTGGAAGGTTTAAGTACTTATACAAGCTGCAAGTTTACTTCAAGTAATTATAAATAAAAACAAGCAAAAAGAAGGATTTATAACAGAGTTTTGGGTCTTACATATCATTCAATTACACATAAAAAAACAAAAAAACTTGAGCAGACATTATCAAGGGAAGCTACACTTATTCGAGGAAAACAGAACAGACAAGAACTGCAACAAGCTAAACAAGTAGCTGTTACACTTGCACCACACGATTCTTAAAATCAAAGTAGTCCACACCATGAAAGATCACACGCGCTAAGCAAACCATGGATGATGATGGAACGAAAATACTTTTAAGGGCACTGGAAACCCTTGGGAACGGTCTTTCCACAGACATTGAGGAGCAAGCTTAGAGAAAGTGGGATGTTAAGGTTGATGCCCAAGACGTTAGCTTTGATGGCAGTGCAAAGGCAAACAGCAGCCTCGAGATCAAGAAGGCCTTCAATGACACTGCAGCAAGGTGTTACTGGGGGAGTGCCGATGGTGACGTTAAGCAATGAACCGAGCAAATTAGCACACACACCTAATTTAAGTGCATCCTTCGGGCACTTTCCACCGGAAGAGCTTGATGATGGTGGTGGTGGTGGTGTTGATTTGGGAGGAGGAGGGGGGCAACTTTTCTTGGCGGTGACGAGGGAGAAGAAGAGAAGGTTGACTGCAAGAAAGAGAGCAAGGGATATGGTGCTTTTGGAAGCCATTGAAGAGAGAAGCAGCTCTAGAGAGTTATAGTAGTCGAAGCTATAGAAGAGAGCTGTTCTGGTGATGGAGAGTTGCTGTAAGGGATGGGTTTTTATAGCTAGATCGGTCGGGTAATCTGGTACTGTGAGGGGAAATAAATTATAGAATAAATTCGTTACCCATGTGTGATCTTGGAATTTATAGCTGCCAGCAAACCTTTGGATGCTTGTGTGTGGTAGGGATTAATTGGCAAATTGCCATGTTCCAAGCATCATCACCATGGTATCTGTCTAGTATGTAAAAACAAATCTCATCCCTGCACTAGACTACGCACTTCCAGCTATACTGGGCGTTCCCAGAATCAAAAAAGATGTTATAGTTTTTTGAACGTCTCATGAAGAAACAAATTTGAGAACCCGCCTCGAGCACAAGCTGTTCTACTACGTAAGATTGATTGCTGAATTAATATGCATGGCGCCTCTTTTATTGTTATCCTTCTGGAGATGCCTTTTCTTCTACTTTCTTTTTCATAAATGGTAATATACATATGACTTTCAGATCCCTTCTAAATTATAGATTTATCCTACAGATGAGGTCGAGCTGGTTTTACTTCTGCCCGATTGTCATTCTTCAACGTACTTCCTGGCTATTAACTGTACAATTTCATGCATGAATAGTTAGCTTTGCTAAATCTTTTCCTTCTTAATTTTCCCGGAAATTAAACGTCCATTCCAACCAAATCATGCGTACAATTTCAAAATTCTTGAAAGTCTAGAAGATCAAGGCAAAAAAAAGTACATAACAGGCGAACCAAACACATTACATATATAATGGAGCAAACGGCCAGGATAGAATTTTTTTATATGAATTTTTAACAACTTCAGTGTAAAACAAAGAGGTTTGTTTTTTTATTCTTGTTAATTATTGTTGAATATGTAATTATTATTTTATGAAAATAAAACCTGGATCTTGTCGTGATTATATATAGTTTGGTAACGAATACACTTCCATGTTGGCTTATTCGATCTTGTGAAGTTTACTTGGTCGATGGGAGTGTCACGGGCAACCCTAAAACCTACAACGTGGGCTCCACTGCGGATCTTGAAGAAATTATGCAAGCTATCAGCATATCTAATTAAACCACTGTCATGATTTGTAGTTTTCTCTTTATTCACACTGTGTGGAGCCAGCTTTAGCTCCAATAGAAGCTAATTTGTTCATTAATTACAATTGTTTGATCAAGTCAGCACATCCAATCTTGGAACCTTTACATGATTTCATTTTAATTATTGCTTTAATCATAAATCACAGATCAGTAGAAGATTCCGATTGATTTTGTTCTGTTCTTGTGAAGATGAATGCGTCATATGATGCGTGTTTAGAATTTCGAAGCTGGTATATGCGGCATAACAAGCGGCATTCATCTAGCTATGAAATTAGTATCGGACAGTGGGGTCGATGAAGGGGCTCAAATAACCTTAAACTGGGAACTGAAGGAGTTGATTTGATCCAATTTAATGTAGAGTGACCATGAATTATCTTTGCCAGAGAAGTCAGACAGAAATTTGCCAATGTCATGTGTAGCGACTGCAACTTGAAGGCCTCCAAAGGACAAGAACTCTAACTTCATAGATTGATTCCTGACATGAGTTGCAGAAGATTAATACAAAAGTACCAAAAGATGTCTTGCTTGATTCGATCTACAGCATTGTGGGCATGTTACAGTTGGAAATGGTATTGCAATACTGGAAGAAAAACCCAAGATTTCGTTCATTTTTCCAGTGTTTGGTTATTAGGGAAGAAGCTTAAAAGTTAAAAAGGTTACTGTCTTTGGAAGTCCAGTCCCACACACACAGCTCGCAAGCTGCTGTGAGGGTTTTTTTAGACAAGATTTTTGTTGAGTTTTATACAATTAAAAGAAATATTTTAAAGAACTACAATTATTACAAATAAAAAAAACAGTATTTATTTTTTAGTAAAAATTCCCCTTATTCTTGCATTTTTTTTTGTCAACATGATATATTATTTTGAATAAAAACTTAAGATAATTAAAATAAATTACTTATATGAATTTCAATTTTATATATAATCAAAATTCTCATTCCTTATTCATGTATTTCTTTTTGTTTTGATAAAACCTGTATTTTCTAAGACACATATATTGATATCAAAATTGTTTTTTTTTATGGTTGAAATGTGGATGACCATAATTTTTTCTCCTCTTTCTTTCCTATGATCTTCTCCTTTCTTCTCTCTTAATTTTCAACATACAAATATGAAAAAAATAAAGTTTTATGCCTAAAATACCTATCAAAAACTATATGGATTAAAGATGTAAAAATAAAAGGCATTGGTATTATTTTGTATTCATTTATTCATAAATGATGTTAATGTTTTGTTTCAGTACATTCGTTATAAATTCTCAGGGATATTATTTTTTTTGTCATTTGACTCCACCTCAATTTTATAAATCTTTTTGGGTTTTCCTTTGTCTTTATTTAATTGCTGTAATTGATAATAAAAAATTCCTTAAAGAAGAAAAATTATAAAATTGAAGGATAATAAAGAGGAAAAAAAAAGGAAAAGAAAAAACACCATCGCATGCTACCTCTAATGGAAAAGACTCTTAGGATGCATAAAAAAAATAAATAAACATGATTTTTGGAGGCTTAGTGTTGTATGTGCCATCATAACATACATGATGAGTCCTTCCACATGTAGGATAAACTAGTTACTCTTGGTGTCAATAAGATTTTTTACGATAAAAGTTTTATTTCGGTCTTTTTACCTTTATCTTGCTGAAAAATTAGATCGGGCTATATTTTCGTGCCAAAAATGACATTGTTGATGGGACTCTCCATGACAAAGAAAATAACGATCCCTTCACAGATTCAAATACTCTTATATCAAGAAATATCACAGATATTAACTACTTGACATATAAGCTGAATATAGATATTAAGTCGTCAACTTTTGTAAGCCCAAAAACCGATCACGAAGAAATATTGGGTAGGGGTCATCGTCAGCAGCAAACCTCGATTCGACTTCATGACTATATTACTCATAACATCCAGAAAATAAGTCTATTTGTCTCTTCACCACTCGTACTACAACATTCCTCAGGTACATCCTATCCACTTTTGAACAATGTAAACTATGATAAATTTTCAGTGCCACATATACACTTTCTTGCAGCATTAACAACTACACAAGAACCTGTGTCTTACTCTAAAGCAATGAAACAGAAAGGGTTGGCGAGATGTTATGCAACAAAAAATTACAGCCTTTGAAAATAATAACACATGGGTTGTTCAAAGTTTACCAGATGGCAAAAAGGCACTAGGATGTAAATAGGTGTACAAAATTAAATATAACTTCGATGGTACTATTGAGCGACTAAGGGCTTGCCTGGTTGTCCTTGGGAATCATCAAACTGAAGGCCTTGACTATACATAAACATTTTTTCTCATCGCCAAAATGGTTACTGTACGAGTCTTTCTTGCCCTGGCTGCTACCATGAATTGGTCAATCCATCAAATGAACGTCCATAATGCATTCCTATATGGTGATCTCTTTGAGCAAGTTTACATGAAATTTACTCCCGACTTTTGAGTAGGGACATCTGGGAAAGTATGCAAGCTTTGGAAGTCATTGTATGGGTTAAAGCAGGCACCCAGGTGTTGGTTTGATAACTTTCAATGGCTTTGAAGAAATATGGTTTTAGGAAATTTTACTCTAATTACTCTTTGTTTACCCTACGACGAGGAGTGGTTCAACTTAGTGCTCTTATTTATGTTGATGATTTAATTATTACTAGTAGTCATTCAGCTTACATAAAGACATTCAAGGAATATCTAAGTGCATGCTTTCACATGAAAAGATCTTGGCTCTCTGAAATACTTCTTGGGTATAGAAGTGGCACACGAGGCCTGAAGGATTTGTGCTTTGTCAACGTAAATACACACTTGATATTATTTCTGAGGCCGGGTTACTCGAAGCTCGACCCGTTACAGTTCCATTGGAACCTAATCACTACCTTGCCTTATCTACGAGTGCAGAACTCAAAGACCCGTAACCATAGTTGTCAATTCCGTTCCATTCCGTTAAAAAAACCGAGATGAAACGGTGTCGTTTTTGTCTCGGTTTTAATTCCGGCCCGTTCCGGCAAATTCCAGCCAAATTCGACCGGAACGTCTCGGTACCGTTCCGGCCTTAAAATCCTCTTTATTTTGATTAACTTGTGATTTTTTTTCTAATTTTGAGATTATGTTTGTTTGACTTTGTGTTTATATTGTATAATTTAAAGTTAATTTATCTTGAATTTTAATTATACTTGTTAAATTAATATTATATATATATATATATATATATATATATATATATATATATATATATATATATATATATATATATATATATATATAGTACAACCCCGAAACGGTCTGAAATCGGAACGTTCCGTTCTAATAGAAAAACCAGAACGGCGACCGGAATGAAATTGACAATTATGCCCGAAACAATATCATTGCCTAGTGGGGTGATTGATTTATCTATATTTTACTCGACCCGAATTGTCTTATAATGTTCATGTCTTATCTCAATTTATACAATGTCCATGATATGAACACATGTCAACCGCTTTACGTGTAGATATCTTAAAAGTAATCCTAGCCAAGGAATACATCTCAGTCGCAAAGTGATCTACAATTGCATGGATGGTGCGACGCCGATTGGGCTGGGTGCCCTCTGACTCAGCGTTCCCTTACTGGATGAATTATTTTTGTAGGGGATTCTCTGATATCTTGAAAAAGAAAGAAACAACATATTGTTTATCGCTCTTCTACCGAGGCGGAATATCGATCTATGGCTACGTCTACATGTGAGTTGACATGACTCAAAGTTCTTTTATCAAGTCTCAAAGTGTCTCATACCCATCCTATGTCTCTTCATTTTGATAGCCAGACGACCCTCTACATTTCTCAAAATCCTGTCTTTCACGAGCACACTAAACATATTGAGGTCGATTATCATTTTATTCATGATGCCATTATCGCAGGTGATATGACTCCTATGTTCGTTTCCTTGTCTATAAAACAACAATATGAGTATCTATTGCACAAGTTGGGCATTCAAGATCTTCATGCCCCTAACATGAGGGGGGTATTGGAATAGGAAAATAATTAGTTACAGTTAGTTACGGAAAGTAGAAGACATTTAGGAATAGACTTCTAAATACAGAATTATCATGTAAAAAAATTCTACAACATGTATATAAAGAGATCAAAACTCAGAAACAGGGGACAGGGGGATTATTGGGAATTCTTGATTGTAAACTTATCATGCTATCTCAATATCACAATAAATTTTACGTAGTAGATTCTCAAATTTGTTTCTTCATGAGACGTTCAAAATACTGCAACATCTTAATTTTGGGAACGCCCAGTATAGCTGGAAGTACGTAGTCTAGTGCAGGGTTGAGATTGATTTTACTGACTAGATCGATAGCATGGTGATCATGATGCTAGGAACATGGCAATTTGCCAATTAATCCCTGCCACACAAGCATCCAAAAGTTTTCTGGCAGCTATAAATTCCAAGATCACACATGGGTGAACGAATTTATTCTATAATTTATTTTCCCTCACGAATTTATTCTATAATTTTTTTATAGGTTTATTGTGGTTTTAGGCCTTATTTGACATTGTGTTTTAAAACTAGTTTTGAAAAAAAATAAAATTTTCTTATTTTAATTTAAAATTAAATTTTTTTTTGATGTTTTTAGATCATTTTCATGTGTTGATATCAAAAAAATGATTTAAAAAAAATCATTTTAATACATTTTAAATGAAAAGATATTTTCAAAAACAACATCAACCACACCTCCAAACAGACACTTTATCAAACATCATAACATTTGATTGATGTTTAGTTTTACATGTTATAATTAAATAAAAATATTTTAGAAAAACAAAATTATTAAACCTAACAAAGTCTATGACGTGCATCATACTAAGTGAAGCCGTAGAACTTAATGTTATTCATTTTTAATTCTACTTGTCCGAAGTATTGTCATTAATTGATTTTTTCATTTTAGGAGTATAGGAATCCATCTTTAATGCTTGATATATGCTTCGGAATGTCAAGACATTTTAATTTATTTGTTGCAATGATTCAACCACTTTTTCCATATTTTGGATCACAAAGAATTTTTTTTTAAAAAAGAGTCTTTGGAATAGTCCTGGTCAAACTTCAAATTGATTGAAACTGAAACATAATATATATTGGGATCACCTAAGTATGTGTGTGTGTGTGTGTGTGTGTGTATATCACAGTAGAATGAATTATATTATTTAAAATTGATCTCTTTACAAAATAAGCCAACATCACTTGCAATATACAACACTATTTAATTCTACCACTCTTGACAAATTTTTCACTTATGATTTGATGCATGCCTTTTGTCTAAAAAAAATTCAATGTCTGGTAGGAAAGTAAACCGTCCATGCTAATGCTTTAAAGCTTTGGAAAGGCAGAATAAATTTGTTGCCTGCATAAACAACTTTTCCCATAATTATTTGCGACCACAAACAACTAAGTTGCTCGGCAGGAGGAGTAACGATAACACAAACTTCAATATAAACTCCAAGTTGCTTGAGAACTGAAAGGCATCGATCTGTATTACCATTCATGAAAAAGAAAGTAGAAGAAATCTTCAGAAGGAAAACAATAAAAGTGGCGCCATGCATATATTGCTGGCTAGAATGCGTTGTCTTGGCAAATTCGTGCCTCCATCATAGCTGGTATGCATGAGCACATTTAGCAATCAATTTTATGTGGAAGAACTGTTGGATTTAGGCTTATATAAGAATAATTATGTGTTTATGGATTGTCAAATAAAGTAAAACCTAATTAAAAATAATCTGCTAAGTATTTTTAAGCAATTAAGTTTGTGCCTCCATCATAGCTGGTATGCATGAGCACATTTAGCAATCAATTTTACGTGGAAGAACTGTTGGATTTAGGCTTATATGAGAATAATTATGTGTTTGTGGGCTGTCAAATAAAATGAAATCTTATTAAAAATGATCTGCTAAGTATTTTTAAGCAATTGTGTTTTTATTGTATCTAATAAGATGTGGACCTTTAATATGTAGAGATTAAAGGGTTATTTTTATTTTAGTGATGGGTTTAAAATAGGAATATCAAAGGGTAAGAATGTCAAAAATCATGAATACCAAAAGATATCTGGTTGTCTATATCTATGATCATAGTCCCCAAATTATACGTGCTATTTCATTCTTATTCCGACATCTCATGATTAAAGAGAAAACAAAGGTTAAGGTAGAGAGAATTAAAAGGCTTTCTAAAAGAAAAACGTGTTAATTTAGAAGATCATTCATACGACTCTAATTAAAGAGAAACTTTCAAATATAGATTCATTTTATTGTTTATATATTCTTGATAATTCGATATATTTTATGAAATCTAGTCTCGACAAGAACAGCATGTGCTCAAGGCGGGTTCTCAAATTTGTTTCTTCATGAGACGTTCAATAAAACTATAACATCTTGATTCTAGGGAAAGCCCAGTATAGCTGGAAGTACGTAGTGTAGTGCAGGGTTGAGATTGTTTTTACATACTAGACAGATACCATGGTGATGATGCTTGGAACATGGCAATTTGCCAATTAATCCCTACCACACACAAGCATCCAAAGGTTTGCTGGCAGCTATAAATTCCAAGATCACACATGGGTAACGAATTTATTCTATAATTTATTTCCCCTCACAGTACCAGATTACCCGACCGATCTAGCTATAAAAACCCATCCCTTACAGCAACTCTCCATCACCAGAACAGCTCTCTTCTATAGCTTCGACTACTATAACTCTCTAGAGCTGCTTCTCTCTTCAATGGCTTCCAAAAGCACCATATCCCTTGCTCTCTTTCTTGCAGTCAACCTTCTCTTCTTCTCCCTCGTCACCGCCAAGAAAAGTTGCCCCCCCCCCTCCTCCTCCCAAATCAACACCACCACCACCATCATCAAGCTCTTCCGGTGGAAAGTGCCCGAAGGATGCACTTAAATTAGGTGTGTGTGCTAATTTGCTCGGTTCATTGCTTAACGTCACCATCGGCACTCCCCCAGTAACACCTTGCTGCAGTGTCATTGAAGGCCTTCTTGATCTCGAGGCTGCTGTTTGCCTTTGCACTGCCATCAAAGCTAACGTCTTGGGCATCAACCTTAACATCCCACTTTCTCTAAGCTTGCTCCTCAATGTCTGTGGAAAGACCGTTCCCAAGGGTTTCCAGTGCCCTTAAAAGTAATTTTTCGTTCCATCATCATCCATGGTTTGCTTAGCGCGTGTGATCTTTCATGGTGTGGACTACTTTGAATTTCTATTAAGAATCGTGTGGTGCAACTGTAACTGCTACTTGTTTAGCTTGTTGCAGTGCTTGTCTGTTTTCCTCGAATAAGTGTAGCCTCCCTTGATAATGTCTGCTCAAGTTTTTTTTTATTTTTTTCTTATGTGTAATTGAATGATATGTAATACCCTAGAACTCTGTTATAAATCCTTCTTTTTGCTTGTTTTTATTTATAATTATTTGAAGTAAACTTGCAACTTGTCTATGATTCTTCACATGAGAAATTAACTGTTGCATATATATGTACAGAAACTTCCCACCAGTGAGTATTCTCCAAAAAAGAAAAAGAAAACGAGTGCTCTTGAGTTAGTTATCAGTACTCTTACGAATCGAAGAAAATTTATGAGAACCTCAAATTCATCATATAGAAAATTGAATGAGTTAGAAAGAAGAAATCTAAACGTTGTGCATTTCTAATCCCAATATATTTCGAAGCTTACAACAAATATAATGTTTGTAATCTTATCAAAAGTATTCATGTACGGATGAACTTGGAACTTGGAGTGTTTAACTGTTTGTAAGCACTGTTTAGTGTTTACATAGAGATGCACGGGCGGGGTGCTGATTTACAAAACATGTTTCTAAGTTGGAGGGTTTGGCTTTATTTTTTTTTTTAATTTTACATTTATATTGCTGTCTTCTTATAAGACCTTGAATCACCCAACCATAATAATTATATTTCAGGCAACGCTGATTTGCGAAACTTTAGAGAAATGTATAGTTTATGGAATCAATGATCAGGGTTCACAAAGAGATCTGGGAAATGAATAAAATTGCTTTTTGCGAATTGCGTTCACGATCCGCATAAAACATCCCGTCAAAAGGTTAATTAGGGTTCTATATATGTATGTATGTATGCATGTATAGACACACGCACTTTTATGTCCCAAACAATATGTTGAAATCCATCTTTAACTTCCCCTTTTTTTTTGGCAAATTGTGTGTCACTCATCAACCCCTTCATAAGCCCGCTGGTTGTTAAGCCATAATCGACAGGTACTGGATAGAGGTAAAAGTTACAATAAAATAAAAAATTCCAACCGCTAACAAGCAGATTCGATCCGTTCAAGTCCAACCAAACTATTCTTAGCAAGCCTTACCTTTCTAGTTGTAGGACCCTTTGTTGATGATTAGCTGTTTCAATATATATGACAGCATCTGTTTCCTTTTCTAGGTAGCAGGAAAAATGATGCCACTAATCATTAGAAGCTTCCTCGAAAAGTACCTTTAAAAGGGAATCCTAATTTATAAAAAAGAAAAAAAAGAAAAAAGGGTTCACTACTACCTATAGGAAGGCTGCTGAGCAGTTTGCTCAGGGAATTCTTTTGAAGCTCCTTTCGGGCTCTTGGTGTGTTTTCTACTTACAAACTCATATCAGAAATACTTTGAATCTTTCGTAAGTCACTTGGTGAAATATATATGGCTCTCATCAAAATCGACAAACCAAAATCAAAATATTTCATTTCAATTAAGAAAACAAAACATTAACAAAATAGAATTTACAATCTTAATTTATACATGATAATAGGTTCACAAGTACAAATCTATAATAATGATTTTGAAGGAATCATAATGACTGTAGGCAAGTTTTTGAATTGGGTTGGTTGAGTATCCTATGCAGGCTAGCTTAACCCCGTAGAACCTGCTTGTGCTTCTTTTGGTACACCTGAAAGAATCGGTATTCTTCCACTCTCGCTTTTCAGTAGCTGGGCTGAGTATTTCACTTTCCAAGAGTGGTTTATACACACACACACCATTACCAAGTGAAACCAAAAATAGTTTTCTAAAGACGTGAAGCTAGAGATGGAAGGATGCTTTGTTTAAACGAGTAGGCTGGGTCCCGGCCGGCTGTTGGGGTCAGGCGGCGTCTCTTTTCAATCGGCTGAGGCCGAGAATCTCAACTCGAATCGAAATCTGAAGCGGCAAGGAGTTCTTTTTTATGAGCTAATTAAGACACACATGAAATACATTAGAGGGATGGGATTGCACAAGACTATAAATTTAAAGCAGTATATTGGATGAACCCAGTTCATCATTTCAATTATAAAATTCTCAGATTTAGCAACATGGTCATGATTATAAAATGAAACAATCAATAGATGATGCTATAAATTTGTAACATAATTGCCAGCTTGGTTCGGGAATTGAGAGGATAAACTAAAATTTACTGAATAATTCCTCGTAAATGTAAGCCTCCAGAAGATTGTTATCAAAGCAAGTCGAACTATAAATCTCACCATCGACCGGCACATGGCTCGTTAATACTGTCACAGAAACGAGAAGGGTAGCTAGGGATTGTTTTCTGAAGTAGGAAGACCTTAGCTCTGTAAATAGCGAGACAATGTGCGATTTTCTTTTCAAAAACTTTATCCACTTGTGTATTGATGCATTTCCGATTAACGTTACTTAGGGGGTGTTTTGCAATGTGATTTAAAAATGCTTGCAAAAATTTTGAAATTTTTTATTTTTATTTTACATTTAAATTTGAAAAAAAAATGATATTGTTAAATCATTTTGATATGCTGATATAAAAAAGATAATTAATATATTTTTAAACAAAAATAATTTTAAAATCAATTGCAACCACAACAATCCCAAACATACACTTAATACCGTCCATAGCTGCGAGGTTATGGATCCAATCAAGACAGACATATGAAAGTTCATATATTAAATGATATCATAAATATCTTGAATAAATGCAGATGTAGATGTTGGATGATCAGAGGTTTAAAGAGCCAGAGGGAATAATGGGTCACAAGCGCCAAGAACCACTCCCCTGCATTGACAAATTGATATATTTGGTGTTCACACTCCCCCCATCTTGCAATGTTGCCCAAATTTGCAAGATAAAATAAATAAAAAAATTAAAACAAGTTTTGACAGATTAAACATGACTAACCAGAACTCAATATGAACTAAGTTTCAAATTATTAAATTAATGGGTTGATTCGCTATACCAATAGCATGTTATATTTGATAATATTGAGAGAGAGAGCTTCCTAAAAAGTTCACGTACGTACGTTATCAATATACTATTTATATTTCGCTTCCTAAAAGTTCTCGTGTTATTTTCATTTTTTGTGATATGATTATTATTTTTCTCTTTTTAATAGATGTATAAATTTATATAAAAATGAATTATTTTTTGAAATATGATACTAAATTCAATTTCCAACCATGTCTTGTAATCAGTTTTTGTGAGGTTGTGGTGATAGAGACGGATAGAACATGCTAAGATAAAGAATGCTTGGGGAGAAATTAGCAATATCTTAAAGATTGGGGGCTGTTTTGTTAATGACTATATAGGCTACGTGATGATTTATAGTTATCTAAAGAGAAGAAAATGGTTGGATATCTATTATAACTTATTTGTTTTTTTGGTTTTGAATTGTTTTTGTTTTTTGGTATTTTTTATGTTTTGACATACTACCATTAAAAACAAATTTAAAAAAATAAAATAAAAATATTATTTTCATATATTTTTAAACAAATCCACCTCCACCTATTCCATCAAATCCACCTCCACCTCCACCCACCACCTCATCAAATCCACCTCAACCTATTCCATCACCCGTTTCCGTCGCCACCACCACCAGAAGAATAGCCAATTCTGACGTTGTCATTTCTAATCCCAATATATTGAATGAAATAAGAAAGAAGAAATCTAAACGTTGTCTATTTCTAATCCCAATATATTCGAAGCTTACAACAAATCTAATGTTTGTAATCTTATCAAAAGAAGTCATGTACGGATTAACTTGGAACTCAAAAGGTTCACCCCGTCACTCGTGCATGTCATTGTACAATAACTAAAAGAGGAGAGGAAGGAGCGTTTAACTGTTTGTAAGCACTGTTTTGTGTTTACATAGAGATGCAAAACATATATCTAAGTTGTAGGGTTTGGCTTTAATTTATTTTTAATTTTACATATATATTGCTGTCTTTTCATAGGACCTTGATTCACCCAGCCATAATAATTATATTCCAGGCTACGCTTAATTGCGACACTTTAGAGAAATGTATAGTTTATGGAATTAATGGTCAGGGTTCACAAAGAGATCTGGGAAATGAATAAAATTGCTTTTTGCGGATTGGGTTCACGATCCACATAAAACATCACGTCAAAAAAGGTTAATTAGGGGCTCTATGTATGTATGTATGTATGTATGTATGTATAGACACACACACACTTATGCCCAAACACTATGTCAAAATTCATCCTAACTTCCTTTTTTTTTGCAAATTGTGTCACTCATCAACCCCTTCATAAGCCCGCTGGTTGTTAAGCCATAATCGACAGGCACTGGATAGAGCTAAATATTACAATAAAATAAAAAATTCCAACCGCTAACCAGCAGATTCGATCCGTCCAAGTCCAACCAAACTATTCTTAGCAAGCCTTACCTTTCTAGTTGTAGGACCCTTTGTTGATCTATTGCTGATGATTAGCTGTTTCCATATTTCTTGCTGAATTCATGGAATTTGAAACACCTTTTCTAGGTAGCAGGAAAAAGGATGCCACTAATCATTAAAAGCTTCCTCGAAAAGTACCTTTAAAAGAGAGTCAAAATTTGAAAAAAGAAAAAATATCCAAAAACAAGTTGCATTTTAACATTGAAATCCTCGATGAGGTTACAGTCGATCAAGTTTTACCCTCTGAAAGGAGGATTGGAATTACAGTACTGTAATGTAATAGTTATATCTGGCTTGAGTTTTTGGCAAATGGCATGTTCGGAAAACATCAAATGCTCAGTACTGCTCGTTCAATTGAAGGACAAGTCTGTTTAACAAAAACTGTCTTAATTTTATTATCTTAAGAATATGGTACTGTAGGTGTAGGTTTATCTTTAAAAAATAATGCCATAAATTAGGTCAAACTTGAACTAGGAAAAAAGGATGCTATGCTTTAAGGAAAAAAATGTATATTTTTTTAAAATAATGATATCAGACTCAATTCAAGATTTGGAAACCTTTCAAAAATATATTCAACCTCCAGTGCGAGGAGAGCATGCCAACGAATGATTTACCTTTTTAAATCCATTTTGTGTTCTGTTAGAGAATAATATAAATCATATTCTGGGACTTCACCTAATAGTTTAAGCTTTTAGGTGAGATGATTCCTTAACATGGTATCAGAGTCTTGTTGACCCAGCGGTCACGAGTTCGAATCTCACTACTCCCATTCTATTTTGGCTATCAGGAATGCTGGTGTGTTGCGGTCGCAAGAGGAGGCAGAAGGTTGCTGCAATAGAGAAAAAAGGCAATGTTGCTGCTACTTATGTCGTCGAAGGTGATGAAAACATTGTTACTGCTATTGGAGGACACGGAGGAGCTTCCACGGGTGCCAAGGAATTGCCGCTGGCTTCATAGGATAGAGATGCAGACATTGTTAAGGAAGACGAAGGGTCTATCGATGTTGAAGACTGTAGAAGATCAAGTAAATCAGCAAATCAATGAAGACAATTAAGCAAGAAATCTGCAGATAATATCATTGCAGATAATGAGGAGCCGAAGATCATTGAGGAGCCGAAGATCACTCCTTTCCTTTAATTGCAGATTTGTTTAAATTCAAAATTCAAATAGCACTCTGTATAGAGATGATTGTTATCTATTTAAACTATTGTAATCCATGTGAATAATTCAATGAAAATTACAGATTCTCATATGGTATCAGAGCCCCAAAAACAGATCAACGTCTGATCATTTTTTTTTCTATTGTTCTAATGGCTTCCTCTTCAAAAATCCCTTCTAACCATCCTTCTTCATACTCAGTTCCCTCTCTTTCTCATCTACCTCTCAATCTCCACATCAAGCTCAACCATAACAACTATCCGGTCTGGAAAGCTCAGGCCTTGCCATATTTTCGTGGTCAAGGTGTAGTTGGCTATCTAGATGGCACAATTTCAGCACCTCCTCAAGAAATTGATGCCACAAATTCGGTCACAGGTACCACCTCCAGAGTACCAAACCCAGAATATGCTCAATGGCTTCGACAGGATTCTATTATCCTTGCAACCATTAATTCTTCACTCATTGAAGAAGTTCTTTCTCAAGTTATGTCCTATAAACACCTCCAAAGAAGTCTGGCTTGCTCTTCAGCAAAATTTTTCATCTATATCATGGGAAAAGGTTGTCCAAATTCGCACTCAGCTTGCCACTGCTCGCAAGGGTGCTATGTCTGCTAAGGATTTCTTCCTTTCAATCAAACGCATGGCTGATGATCTTGCACTTGCAGGACAACCAGCGAAGA
>CM055426.1:11122860-11142091 GCA_029228465.1 Salix viminalis
TCATCACCACGCAAGCGAACCGGGCAAACAGTTTTACTTTTACTGCACTCGGCCCCGTCTCGTGGGCCAATTTTCCCGAGGCTTTGAATTTCACTTCTCTTCTGTCCATTTGCTTTTGTTTACTGGCCCACCCATTTATTCTTGTAGATGGTTCTAGGTGAAAAGGAGCTTTGTATGTATGCATTATCGTCCTGTGTAGTCTCTTGAATAACAAATGCTTTTGAAAAAAAATGAAATTTTTTTATTTTTATTTTCTTACTTAAATTTTTTTTTGTGTTTTAGATATTTTCATGTGTTGATATCATAAATAATTTTTTAAAAATACAAAAAGCATCATTAATGTATTTCAGAAAAAAAAATAATTTCAAAAGAAACATTAATCATACTCCCAACCAATCACTATAAGATTTCATGATTTTCTTCTAACCTAGTCATTCTACTGTTATAACCCTTTTTAAGTATTATTATATAATTAGATAAGCTTTAATAATGTTTGATTCAAATCATTAATTTTTTTTATATATATATATATATATATATATATATATATATATAAAGCAAATCGAGCTGTGAAATGTTTTTTGCATAAAAAAGATCAAGGGTGTGTTTGGCATTGCTTTTTGCTTTTTACGATTGAGGTTGAAAAAGCAGTTTCAAAAAAAAGCTTTATCATTGCGGTGCAAAATAAAGTCTGTGAAGTGTTTGGTTAAAACTATGGTTGAGTTGGAGTTTGAAAAAAAAGCGTTTTAGGTGTTTGGTTACCAAACTTTACATATTGCTTTTAACTTGTAAAATTACTTTAAAGGGCACACACACACACACACACACACACACACACACACACACACACACACACACACACACATATATATATATATATATATATATATATATATATATATATATATATATATATATATATATATATATATATATATATAACTTCTAAAAAATAAATTTAAAAATAAATAACAATTTATATTAGTGTGAATACTTCAAGTAAAATGGAAGCGTCATTTCATTCTCCCATCAAACTATTTTGCAATGCCCTCATGAACAATATCCATACATTGAATTTCTCGCTGAACTCCGACTAGTTTCACACGCTACTAACATCCGGTAATAACTCATCACGGGATATAATCGGGATTCTGATCATATTATTAAATATATCAGATATTATTTTAAGATAATTTTATAAATTTATTTAAATAAGTCCCTTCTTAATTTTTATAAGTCTAGAATTGTAATAGACTATATTTTAATCCTTAATTTTTAAAATTTATTTATAATGAAGTCATTTTTGATTAATCATTTCAGCTTAATTTATGACCAATAATTTTTATGTGGATGCATTACTCCCTAATAAATTGACTCCAATATAAATCATAATTCTAAATAAAACAAAATTAAATTAATTCATTTATTATCAATTCAATAATTGATTGGTCTATTTTTTTTTAAATCAAATATAATTTTTCGCAACTTTTTAATATCAAATACAATATTTAGTAACTTGTCATGATACTTTTAATATTAAAAAAGTCATGTAAAGTCTCAGCCAAAATAAAATAATAAATAAATTTAACTTGGAAATAAAATGGGTTAAATTAAAATTTAGAAGAAAAAGACTATGTTAAGAGTGAAAAATAAAATGGTAAGACATTTCTTAAGATATGGAGAATTAATTAGAAACTTTGGGGACAAATTAAGATTTATACAAAGAAAGGTCAAAGTGTAGATAGGAAAAGCTTCACAAAGTCATCTCACCTTCACCTTCTCGTCCCTCTCCTTCAAAATCACTAACCCCATCTCCTAAACCCAATCAAAATCCCCAGCTTCTCTCGCACCCTAAAACCCTCTCACTTTCTCCAATTCCAAACCCAAATCAACAGACGAGAGACAAGGCGGAAGGGAGAAGGGTGTGGCTGCAGACGAGAAGGAGAAGGCAGAAGGGAGTGTGGCTGCAGACGAGAGACAAGGCAGAAGGGAGAAGGGGGTGGCTTTGTGCAGACAAACACGGGTGCAGAAGAGAAGAAGATAAGGCAGAAGGGTTTGTGGCTTGGGTTCAGATACGAAGATAAGGGTAGGATTTTTGTGCAGATTTCTCAACGGAAATATTTGGATCGTGAATCGATATGTATCGGCGTTCAAAAAGCATCGTTTCGATGCTTATTTTGAAACGGCGTTCAGAACATAAATTGGCGTGGGACCCGCCATTTGTAACTGTGTTTGGTACAAAACCAAACAGCAAATTGTGGTGCGATCTGCACCAACTTTACTTGCGGATGCGCACTAAGCACCTGTATAACTTATTCACTAACTGTTCAGCTCGAATCATCGTCTCTATCCTCTCTCTGCGTCCAAAGGTCTCTTTTTTGGCTACAACGCATTGCATAATGATTCTCGCCAAAATCAATCCAATAAATCATCATGGAGACCATTTATGATTATTCATTTGTTTTCTGAAGAACGCACATTTCTGTACTGGGTTAATAATGCCTGATTTACGATCCTCGTGATGACACAGGTTGGCATAACAAAGCTCCATTTATTCATGTGATCAAATACAACTTTTAAAGCTTTAATATCATTTCAATTACACTAGGCATTCGGTTTTTCCGTAACCCCATCACAAAAGTTCATGACCGAACCTCACATTTCCAGAATGAATCACTAGTTATGATCTCAATCATCGCGGTTTTTGGACCCATACCTCTCAACCCTCTCGTCAATCCACTCTCTCATATCCTTCAAAACAAGATTGACATTCTCATCAGGCTCGCCTTGTATCAAAGAATGGTACATGCCGTCGTACATCTTCAAGCTCTTATCCTCACTAGAGCCTTTCTCAAACAGCAACTGGGATGATGCAGGGGATGCCAGCCCATCAGCCGTGCCGTGGACTGTCAAGAACGGCACTGTAACCTTGGAGAAATTATCCTGTATGTAATCGCACATCCTAGCAATCTCCCTCATGGTTCCCACCCTAGGCTTGCCTGTGTATCTCCTGGGGTTGGATGCTATGATCTTGAGTTTCTCTGGGTCCTTGATCGCTTTGCCTACCATTTTGTTGTCTGGCATGGCTGCCCACGTATCAGCCAATCCAAAGAGCAGGCCATACATAAATAGGTGTACCTTGCTTGGTTTCATCGGTTCCGGTATGACAAACAGTGGGGCCGAGAAAATCAAGCCAGTCCACATGTTAGGCTCTGATTGAAAGTACATTAGCATTGTCGCGAGTCCACCCATTGATTCACCTAATAAGAAGGCCGGCAAGTTCTTGTATGGTTCGCTGAAGCGCGTGTGCTTGAAGAATGACAGGGAAGTGGCAGCAATTTTATCCATGTCACCTTCACAAAAACATTTCCCCCCCCCTTCAGTTTTCATTCTTGCAGAAGCTTAGAAAGATGTTACGTATATACAAAATGTTGGGTGTTTTTGAATGAATAAGATATGCTGGATTAACAATAATGCGTATGAATTATGACACAAGTAGATGAATTAGAGAGCAATAATCTCAACACAATATTGTTGCAATCAATCTGAATTCTGCCATAAGATCTGAAAATATAATTTTAATGAAATCAACACATTAGGACCTTTTCATAACCATACCTAGAGTGCTAATTAGCAATAGTAACATCATATCTAGCAACCCTTTTCCTTTCATTTCTGTTCCTAGCAATGGTTTACCTGTGCACTGTTTCCCCCCAGAATAAAATCTATATTACAATTCGATATCCTAATTTCTCTAGAAAATAAATACTATATATGAATTATTCAATCCCGAAATCATAAACCAAATATATTGTGATTGTTTATATGACTAAACATGCTCGAGTAAGCATATTGTGAGTTCTAATTATAACCTAAACGCATCGAGAGAGAGAGAAAGAAAACAAAAACATAATCGAAAACCATGTGAACTACCCCACATGTACCAAATGTTGTCCTGGGCAATGGAATTCGATCCTACCATGTTTTACAGAATCACTGTATATTTAACTGAGTATTTGATAGCAAGTAGTGAAGAGGAAAGTGAGTTAATTACCCATGTAGCAACGTATACCGTCTGATCTGCCATGCCCAAGAAGATCAGCAGCGAAAACAGCATAACCCCAGTTAGCAAAGCTGATGCAAAACTTCTGGAACATCCAGCCAGTATCAGATCCGTAGCCGTGGGTCATATACACCGTGGCTTTGACTTTTTTATCCAACGGGAAAAAACCCTGCGTGAAGAGCTTCCCGTTTGGCGTTTCGAAGTATGATTGGGTATTGGTCACTCCTTGCGACGCGTAGTACTCCTCCTCCGGCATGTCGCCCCAGAAGTTGGGTGGCGTTTCGGGTTGCATGATTCACCTTTCGTCGATTTTGTTTCAGATTCCCGTATGGGAGTTTCTTGAGCGAGTTGGTGGGCAGCGTCTCTGAGTTAGACGGTGTTTCTGCAGGTTGTTCTTCGAGTTGAAGTAAAAAGGATTGTGCAGACAGCGAGCGAGAGGGGGTTTTAAAACTATTTTTTTTTCTTTATCTTTTATTAAATTATTTTAATCTTATAGCAGTAGTCATGAACTGCTGTGAAACAAACGATTATCCAAAATATTCGATGATTAAAATGAATTAAAGTATGATATTATAATCAAATTATCATATGAGGGCGTACCCTTTATAAAGTATGATTAATCATGTAGGGGTGTTTTCACCAACCATGTTTTCTAGCCTTTCGGGGGGTTGGTAAGGGGTTGGTGGGATTAGGTGGATCTTTTCTTGCGCGGTCCGCCATGTGGTGATTGGATGGGGTTAGGGTTATATGGCAACTTTTGTTGACATTTCATAAGTATTAGCCAATGAGGAGGGTGGAATGATATGGGCCCAAGAACATGTGAATAAATCCGTCTTCAATGGCGTGAAAAAAAGAATATCGCCGTCTTGGTGTACTTTACCATTTGTTGTTCTGATTTTTCTATTGGATCAGAAAACTTAGGATACCCACGAGGTTGAGAGCTATGGTTAAATGCAAGCATCTTAGCTCACGACCTCACGTGAGACTTTCACCTGGTAAGAGTTTATGTGTCCCATGGGACCACGTGTTCAAGTTTTATATATCTGCTCATTGCTCTTGTCATTTACATTGCTTTTATTTTTGTCGCCACTAAGATTTTCACCAGGAATGATGTTCATGAGTGTTTTTTTCCAGAATACGTGAATGCTGTACAAATGCATTATCACACTTTGACCAATGAGAAAATGACATCTATGGAATGTAATTCACATATTTAATCCCATATATGATCGTAGAATATATATATATATATATATCTACCTTATAATAAAGATTCAGTGTCAAGGAAGATGTCATAACCACTTACCTTACAAAGCAGATTGCCATGCCCGAACCATTTAATAAATTATACAATAATAAGAGTTTGAGATTATAAAGTCTGTTTCTCTTAGGATTTTAGATTTGAATCTTATAATTATTAATATGATGATTACTGAAAGTTTATATAATCATTAATTTTAGGATGCAAGTTGGTTTGAAACTAAAAATTTTGTTTTTTTTCTATAATTTTATATTCGAATTATATAGTTGTTAATATGATATCCATTCAAAATCAGTTACGTTACGTTGGAGTTTGAAGAGGCGCTGCCCAGGCAATAAAGACATAGTTCGCCTGATGAAAGTCTCTATGATTTCTACTTCTTCTCCTCTTTTAGATTAGGGTAAAAATAAAGAGAGAGAGAAACCAACGTGAAAGTCAAAGAAGAGAAACACCAGATGTGAAAGTTGAAAGAAGAAAAAAAATAAACAAACGTGAACAGATCCATTTCTTTTAATTTCTCTTCTGTAATCTCATCTTTTTGTTTCTTAATTTCTCTCTTCTTCACCTTTTCATCTCTTTCTCTCTCTTCTGTTATGCTGCCAAAATTTCTACTCGGTTACATCACATAGCTGGCTGCAAATCACAGCCTGGAATAATGAAAATGTATAGAAAATGTGGCGTGGTGGTGAGCCTCCAAGCTCACACATAGGTCATATATTTGACCGTTCTCTGTGATTATTTATCTGGAATTTCCAGCAGAGCTGTAGTGGGGCGATGAGATTATTTATTCGTAATCCCTTTTTCTCTCTTACACAAGCAGCCTTATGTCACGTTACTTAGCAAATTGAAGATAAAATTAATGGATTTTTGAGGAATCCACAACCTCCTGAACTTAATTGATAAATTTCTTGAATACAAATGACTTAGACTCCTGACTTCATATAGCTAGAAAATAACAAGAACTCGGGTTCCAAGGACCCTACTAACGCACGTCATGCTAATAATCCCACCTTTAGCTAACAGACCACGACTTATTCTCCCAGCCAACACTTGGCAAATAAACTGACACTCTAATTTATTAACCCGACCCAGTTATTAATTCAACTGGTTCCCTTACAACTCAACTAATTAAATCAGACTTATTATTAACTAGAATTCAACATCAACTAAGCTTTACTCTTCTGGTTGACACAGCTCCCACTCCTCACACGTGGCCTCCTCTGCATAACCTTGCTAGGCAGCTGGACAAGACTCAGCTGATGGACATGGACCCTGCGGCATGGACAAGACCCTGCACCTGGACACGCCACTCCTGCTGATGAACGCCACCTGTCTCTTGTCACGTGTGGCACGTGACAATGCCCCTCTCTTTTAAAAGACCTTGCCCTCAAGGTCGGGAAACCTTTTGGCCAAATCCCTCAGCTCAACCCACGAAGCTTCTTCATCTCCCAAACCTCTCCACCTAACCAGAACTTCAGTGACAGCCTTCCCCTTAAATTTCTTCATCCTTCTTCCCAGAATCTCCTCCGGCTCCGGCCTAAGGACCCCTTCCCTGTCCGTGGGTGGCAAGGTCACTACCAGTTGGTGACGCCGTCCCAACTTCTCCTTAAGACAGGAGACATGGAAAACGGGGTGGATTTTAGACTCCACTGGTAAATCAAGCTTATAAGCCACGACTCCAACCTTCTCTAGCACCTGAAAAGGACCATAAAACCGAGGTGACAGTTTCATGTTCTTGCGCTGTGCTAACGATTGTTGTTTGTAAGGCTGCAACCTCAGGTAAACCCAATCTCCCTTCTCAAATTTCCTTTCTGTTCTCTTTAAGTCAGCAAACCTCTTCATTCTGTCTTGTGCATGTTGCAGGTTGGCATGGAGGATACCCAGAATCTGCTCTCTCGTTTTCAAGGTATTTTCGACCTCTTGAACTCTAATTGTGCCTGCTGTTATTGGTATTAATTTTGGGGGTGGGTAGCCGTAAACTGCTTCAAAGGGTGATAAATTGGTAGATGAATGTATGGCTGTATTGTACCACCACTCAGCTAGAGGTAGAAACCTTGACCATCCTTTAGGCTTATCCCCCGAAAAACACCTTAGATACTGCTCCACTAACTTGTTCACTATTTCAGTCTGCCCGTCAGTCTGCGGGTGATAGGCAGATGAGAACTTTAATTCAGTTCCTTGTAGCTTAAAAAACTACTTCCAAAACGAGCTTGTAAACGTAGGATCTCTATCAGTAATAATTGAAGTAGGCATGCCATGTAATTTAAAAATATTGTGAACAAACACCTGAGCAATCTTGGATGCAGTATATGGATGAGAAATCGGTATAAAGTGAGCATACTTAGATAACCTGTCGACCACCACCATAATAACACTGAACCCTTCCGAGACTGGCAACCCTTCAATGAAATCCATTGAAATGTCAGTCAAAACCCTTGCTGGAACTGGTAATGGCTGTAATAAACCAGGGGGGTGTATATTTTCATACTTGTTTTGTTGACAAATATCACACTCTTTAATGAACTTCTTTATATCTCCCTTCATACCAGCCCAATAAAACTCAGCTCTTGCCCTGTGTAGGGTTTTATGAAACCCTGAATGGCCCCCTTGTGGGCTGCTGTGCAACAAATATAAAATTTGTTCCCTGACTGCTTCTGAAGTAGGAATGACCAGCCTTCCTTTGTAGAACAGTAAACCATTTTTGTCTTGATAATGTTTTGCCACAGATTTTCCTTGCTGTAATTCTTGTATAAGCTTTTGAATATTAGCATCTGTCGCATAGCTAGTCTTTAATTGTTCTAGCCAGTCACTTGATGGTTCTGTAATTGCTGTCAATGATGCATCTGTAACAGTAGCTTTGTGTTTATCATTCAGCTCCATAACAGTAGCTTTGTTAAGATCATTTAACTCCATATTCCTTGACAATGCATCAGCCACTTTATTATCCTTCCCTTGCTTGTATTCCACCACAAATTCATACCCCAAAAGTTTGGTAATCCATTTCTGCTGAAGTGGAGTGCCAATCTTTTGTTCTAGTAAATATTTCAGACTTTGGTGGTCTGTTTGAATTTTAAAATGGTGACCTAGCAGATATGGTCTCCATTTTTTTACTGCCAACACCAATGCCATCAATTCCCTTTCATATGTTGACAACTGTAGAGCCTTTCCATGCAATGCTTGACTCATGTAAGCTAGTGGCCTGCCTTGTTGCATTAGGACAGCTCCCACCCCAATACCCGAAGCATCACATTGTATAATAAATGGAATAGAAAAATCAGGTAAAGCCAAAACAGGGGGGTTAGTTACTGCATGCTTAAGATTTTGAAAAGCCCTCCTTGCTAAATCATTCCATTGAAAACAATTCTTTTTTAATAATGCCGTGAGTGGGGCTGCTATAAGGCCATATCCCTTTATGAATTTCCTATAATACCCAGTCAACCCTAGGAAACCCCTAAGAGATTTGAGAGTGGAAGGTAATGGCCAGTCAAGCATGGCCTCTATCTTACTAGGATTCGCTCGGACTCCCTCTTTTGAAATCAAATGACCCAAATAATCAATCTCATCACATCCAAAACAACACTTTGACCTCTTAGCAAACAATTGGTTCTCCCTTAAAATTTCCAACACCACATTCAGATGTTGAATGTGATCTGACAGACATTGACTGTAGACCAATATGTCATCAAAAAAGACCAAAATAAATCTCCTTAGGTAAGGTCGAAAGATGTCATTCATAAGGCTTTGGAATGTAGCCGGGGCATTAGTAAGCCCAAATGGCATAACTAAAAACTCATAATGCCCATCATGTGTTCTAAAAGCTGTTTTTGGTATGTCTTTTGGGTTGACTCTAATTTGATGATACCCGGACCTAAGGTCTAATTTGCTGAATATAGTTGCCCCATGCAACTCATCTAGCAGCTCATCTACTACCGGTATAGGAAACTTGACCTTCACAGTCTCCTTGTTTAGGGCCCTATAGTCAACACACAACCTCCAGCTACCATCTTGTTTCCTCACTAACAGTACCGGGGATGAGAACGGACTATGGCTAGGTCTTACTATCCCTGTTTGTAACATTTCCCGGACAATTTTCTCAATTTCTGACTTTTGAAAATAAGGATAACGATAAGGACCAACACAAACTGGTTTGGACTCAGGTTGTAGTTCTATGTGATGGTCATGAGTTCGTGTGGGGGGTAAGGTTTTGGGTTCTGCAAAGACATCTTCATAATTGTGCAACAGTTTTTCTAATAAAGGGTCAACATTATTATCAATAGAAAGCAAATTGGGCAGTTCATTATCTAAAAGATGAATAACTAACCCTCGTTTGTTTTGTCTGGAAACTTTACTGAATTTCCTTCCCTCTATTATAGCATTATTAGCAGAAGCCATACCTTGCAATTTCCGCCTTTGCGCCATGATAGAGAACTCCATAAATAGTCGTGAGAAGTCCCACAAAATTGGACCCAGTGATCTCAGCCATTGTACCCCCAAGACAATATCACAACCCCCTAGCGTCAGAATGAAAAAATCAATGGTATAATTATACCCCTGCATATGTAATGGGACTGATTCTGTCTTTCCCTCACAATTCACCAACTGTCCATTTGCTACCCGTACCCTTAGGCATTCTTTGTTGTCATAAGATAAATGACAGGCTTTAATTAGTGATGGATCCACGAAATTATGTGTGCTCCCAGTGTCCACTAATATCACTACTTCCCTCCTGCCAATGTACCCCAATATTCTCATGGTTTTTGGGCTTGGTGACCCACACAAGGCATGGATTGAAATTTCGGGCTCCACCTCATCTTGGCCCACCAATTCCCCTTCGGGTTGAACCATTGCCCCTTCTGTAGGCCCATCAATTAACTCTAGGCCCTTGTCCACTTCTTCCCCCTCCATGTAAAACAAACGGGCCGTTTTACATTTATGGCCCGGCCCCCATTTCTCTTCACAATTATAGCATAAGCCCTTCTCCCTTCTTTCCCTCATCTGACCCGGAGTCAGTTTTTGAATGGGAACTAGAGCCTTCTTTTCCCATGTGTTTCCCGGTCCAGTATTAGTCTTGGGAGGAATGGATCCCCATTTGGCAGTCCTCCTGAGGGCTGCTACATTTTCCTCCTGCATTTTTGCTAAACCAAATGCCACATGTAAATTAATAGGGTTGAGCATTTTTACCATAAAACGAATGTCTTCCCGCAAGCCACTCAAGAAGCAGCTGAGTTTGTAGGACTCGGCTAATCCTCTGAGTTGATTGGAAAGTGCTTCAAATTGGCTTTTGTATTCCTCCACGGTAGATGTCTGCCTTAGCCGAATTAAAGCCTCCATAGGATCATCATATGGTGAACCTCCAAATCTGGTTTGCAATGCTCGGACAAACCCATCCCAGCTATTCAAACCTCCAGCAGCCTCAATATCTTGAAACCAGATTAAGGCCTTCCCTTCCATGTGGAAGGATGCCAGTAGAATCCTGTGTAATGGATTCGTCTGAAGATAATTAAAAAATTGGTTGGCCCTGTAGATCCACCCATTAGGATTATCACCATTAAACTTGGGAAAGTCAAGCCTCATCGCTCGAGTTTGTATTCCAGAATTATCCTCATAAAGAGGATTTGTAATCTGTTGTGAGGACCCACCAGGATTCCCATCGTTCTGTGCATTTTTCACTTGTACCAAGGCTTCCACGTGTGTTGCCACCACTTCTAGCTTTTGTGCTAACCCTTGCACAATTTCTTGTAGAGCATTCAAATGTTTTTGTGACTGATCCTGATTTGTTTTGACAGATGCGAGTGAGTCTGCCAATTGAGAAATACGCGTTCCATCCGCCATGGAAGACCGGCTCTGATACCAATGTCACGTTACTTAGCAAATTGAAGATAAAATTAATGGATTTTTGAGGAATCCACAACCTCCTGAACTTAATTGATAAATTTCTTGAATACAAATGACTTAGACTCCTGACTTCATATAGCTAGAAAATAACAAGAACTCGGGTTCCAAGGACCCTACTAACGCACGTCATGCTAATAATCCCACCTTTAGCTAACAGACCACGACTTATTCTCCCAGCCAACACTTGGCAAATAAACTGACACTCTAATTTATTAACCCGACCCAGTTATTAATTCAACTGGTTCCCTTACAACTCAACTAATTAAATCAGACTTATTATTAACTAGAATTCAACATCAACTAAGCTTTACTCTTCTGGTTGACACAGCTCCCACTCCTCACACGTGGCCTCCTCTGCATAACCTTGCTAGGCAGCTGGACAAGACTCAGCTGATGGACATGGACCCTGCGGCATGGATAAGACCCTGCACCTGGACACGCCACTCCTGCTGATGAACGCCACCTGTCTCTTGTCACGTGTGGCACGTGACACCTTACTGCTTTTCCTTAGGCTCTCACCTAAATTATATCACAAGTAATTGTTTTTATCACACAAGCTGAGCGCCTTGATTCATTCGAGCGTGCGCTTAGCGCCTCGAGCATTTTCCAATTGCTTCGTATTTTGGTTTTCTATCAAATGTTTCAGAGCCGGCTCCCTCCAAATGGCCTGAATTTAATCGGAAGCTGATGGAATCGGTCTCGGGACAACTACATTAGTGTATGTGCGTGCAAGCAGAGATTGATATTACCCGATTCATAAACTTATCGGCGGTGATCTCTTAAAGAAGATGTGCGCGGCAGCTCACCGATCACGGGGGGTAATTTCCCATTTGCAACGCTGCATATTTTTTCAACCCTATTCTTCTCTTCTCTAGCTTTTTTTCTTGGTTTTTCTTTCTTTCTAATTAGACTTCAAATCTTCATTTGCTTCACGTCAACTGATATCATAGTATCGACTGTTAATTGTTCTTAGAATTAACTTATCAACGGGCATCCATGCAAACAAATTCACCTAACAACCACTAAGATCCACAATAGTTCTCACAACACAGCCAAATCAATTCGTCTTAAGAAGCCACATCTCTCACGGTGGTGTTGCTATAACAGCTAAAACATCACCGCCGCATTCAACTCAACGCTACCTTTGACTTGATGAGTTTTGCTTTTTCTGGTTTTGCACCTGTCATTTAGAGTTGTCAGTAGTATTATTTTTGTACCTGGAGATTCCCACCCCTAAGAAAAATTCCACCTTGCATTTTAAACTATTAATTTATGCTCATCGACCTTTTATTTTGCATTGATATATATTCTCATACCCTCTTTGATAATTATAATTCCTTGTGTTTCATTAATCATTTACACTTAGTATTAAAAAATAGATTTGTTTTTACATTGTGATTTCACTTGCAAAACCATTCCTAATCGTAATTCCATTTTTATGTTAGTGTTGTATATATTTGTCATGGTCATCTAGCTATGATGCTAAAGTTTACGGTTACAATAGACTCGAATCTTAGTGTTATTATTAGGGTTATTTAAGGGGAACTGCAAACCTGGATAATCAACCTTGTACAAAAGAATTGAATCTTAAAAGAGTTTCAATTAAGACATCCAGAGACTAATAAATATCACAGGAATAATCATTATAGACAAGTTCACCATAACATCCACATATATGACTATCGTTTTGGTTACTCTAAACATAATGACTATCATGAATGAGTCATGAGTCCTAACAAAATAAAAACCTCCACAGTTGACATTTGGATCTTTGATATACAAGAAAAAGGGGTTGTTTGCGAACGGATTGATCCGTTGCAAACAACAAAGGAATCCGTTGCTAATATTAATTAGCAACAGAATTTACAACGGAAGTATTCCGTTGCAATCCCGCGATAGCAAATTTGCAAGGAACAATCCGTTACAATTTGCATTTGCAACGGAAAATCTGTTGCAAATGGCAATTAAATTTTTTAATCAATTTCAAATTTATTTATTTTTTAATTAATTATGAATAAATATTTTCATAAATATTATTAATATTGAAAACTAAATAAATATAGTTGAAATAAAAATTTAAATTTATAATACAACAAAGATTCATTTACATGTATAAGTAAATCAACATGGAACAAAAAACTACAGCAACAGATTACAATTCCCACAGAATCCACCATACTTTTGAGGAAGCACTTAAGAGATCCCACACTTCATGCTGCTCCGCAACATTGGCTATGGACAAGAGATCCTGGGAAATGCAGTATGATTAAAGAACAAGACAAAGGATATAAAAATTATAAAGAGGTAATACAGGGTGCAGGTTAGACACTACTTGAAGATATTTATCAAGCTGAATACAGCGTTGATGAACAAAAGCATCTTCAGTGCTTGACGAGAATATCCTTTTTTGGAGGCAAGTGTAATGTGTAATTGGGAATCTCTTTTAGATGTTTATGTAATCTCTCGAAATTCCTGTATCTGCAAAGGAGAAGGTGGAAATTGATACAATAGCAAAAGAGCTTCTAGTTATATAGAAACTTCTGGATTTTTCACATGGATTACATCATTGCAGTGATATCAGCTATGGAAAATGGAGTGGTTCAAGAAAAAGTAAAAATATTTATAAAACTGGTAGATGAGAGCAAACCTTCTTTTCACAAACCAAGTTCTGTTCTCTGAATCTGTCACTGCTATTGAGTAAACTGCAAAGGAGTTTGACCCGAGTTTCTCAAAATATGCTCCTATAACCTGTAAAGACATGGAAATACAAGCTGTAAATAATTTTATTAAATTCAAGCATGATGACTGGAAAAGAGCAAGTGTCAAGAAGCTGCTCTAATTTAAATCCCTTATTGCACAAAGAATCTAGTGACAATTTATGTTCTAAATTTGTATGTCTTGCAGTGATTTCAGAAAAGGATGCACACCCGACACTTCAGCTTGGGACTGTAAGGTCCCTCGCCGCGAAGTATTATGTCTGAAACCTTCTTAACAGCATGATCTGCACTCCTGTGAGATTCTGGGCTGTAAAACTCTGAGATAATGGATCCCCCACAATCTCCTGTAAATGCCTTCTTTTTATCAGGCAGTGCTTTCAGAGCAGAGGTGCTATTGGATCTCTTAATCCCACCTCTGTTTTCATTCAAAGTGAGATTGCCAGCATTCTCCCATTCACCATCAACACGTGACCCTTCAAAAGACAATTCCTGGCTACCATGTTGCGTAAACTGACTCCCATCTCTATTCTCATGACTTGTTAAAGTATCTAGACTTAATACAAGTGTTAGGTGCACTAAAGCTTTTTCCTCCATCTTTGTAGACATCATGTTGCTATGTATTGGCATATCTTTTCTCAAATTCATAGCAGTGTTTGTAACAGAACTCTTTGCCATTGATTTCTGAGCCCCTGCTTTGACATTCCTGTTCTCTTTCTTTTTATAATTTCTTCCTTTCGCCCACATATTTTCCAAATTTTCAGGTGTAAGAACTTCTGTTCTTCTCTGGGTCGCCACCTCTAATATCCGTGCCCACTCCGCAGGATGTGGCTGCATTGGCTCTTGTTGGTGTGAGTTATAATCCAAGTATGTTTCTATGTGATCGTCAATTTTAGCCAAAGTTTTATCAGTCCCTTGATAGTCCATTTTGCTGTCGAAAATCAGTCCTTTGATTATTCAAGGAAGGATCTTTTCTTGAGGTAAAGTCGACATTATTCACACTCCCTGCAGGGTGATCACCACCAGCATCTTTTGAACTATCATCTTTAATGGCAAGTAAGATCAACTCAAGCACCTCGTTGATATACCTGGTGACATAAAGCATAACTATAAGATTCCATATGGTAAGGTGCATATTAACAGAAAAGAATTCCAAAAATTTATCTAATCTGCAGTGTATTACATGCAAACAAAAACATGATTGTAAAACATTGTAGATGTAATCCTATCAGGATGGTCAAAGCAACAAATACTTTGAAAAAGGATCAATTCAAATGTAAAAGGATCATAAAAGGATCTGGCTGACACATCTACAATACAAAAGTAATATATTAGAGGGGAGAAGTTCTCAGCAGAACTATAGTTAAAACAAGTATCAAGGCATCAGTTTTAGAAAATCAAAATAAATGCAGATTAAATCAACTGGCAGGTTTTAATGGTTTTCTATATTATTTTCTATAACCATTATACTTTTTTTTAACAACCCATGTTCCATTTTGCAGTGAACTAGCTTTCTTTCTAATGAAATCGCAAACAAAGGAACCAGTCTTTTCCCCTTGCAATAACCATGGCCTCAATCAGTTAATACATTATTTAACAAAAATCAATTTTTTCACTCATTAGAGAATGAAAGCTGCAAACTTTAAGCTCCCAAATATTTAAACCAAAGCCTTAAAAAAAAAACTTAAGTAACAGAGATAATACAGAGAGGAACATAAGCTTGCAGTGATTAAGGATAAACGGTTTATGAAGGAGACAATGACTGAGGTTATACCCGTCCTGCAAACACAATAATTATAAAAAAGAAACCGATCAGTTTCTTTGTCAGAAATAATTAAATCAATACTAAGAAAAAACCATGGTTTTAGTTTTTTTGTTTTAATGTAGAGTCGTACCATGATGTCCATGTGAAGCCAATCGGAACCCTTACCACCGTGGTTCCGGTTGTGGTTCCCCCAGTTTTCCACAAAATCACTTAATTAGCCACAACCCATGACCATAGACGCCTAGCCAAACCCATGACAATGCTCTCCAGAAACCCTTACCACCGTGGCCACCCCAATCTCCCTAAACCCTAAACAAATTTAGAAACTAAGGAATTTAAAAAATGGAAATGTTGATCGTACCTGAAGCAGATCTTCGTTGAGGTGGTGATGGGTCTACTGGGTAACTGAAGCTCGACGCCGGCAAGGTGAAGATTGGGAACAAGAGCTGGAACGGAACAAGTTTGCTCTGATCAGAGGAGAGTGCAGAAATTAAAGGAGAACGCGAGAGATAGAGTGACGAAGAAAGGAAGCTGGTTTTAAATAAATTTAAAAAGAAGCGCCCAAATCGATGTTATCTCTATTAATTTATATTATTTCGACATTACAACATTTGCAACGGATTTGTCGTTGCAGATGTAATGTGCAACGGATGATCCGTTGTAAAATCGTTTTCATTTACAACGGATAATTCGTTGTAAATGTTTTAAATTTGCAACTAACAATTTTTTTTTCAGAATATGTTTAACAACAGAAAATCCATTGCTAAATATATATTATGTTGCAAATTTTGCAACGGAAAATCTCCGTTGCAACATTCCGTTGCAAACCACCCTTTTTTTTTTGTAGTGTATGTAGATCAATGACATGAATCAATTTTTTGAGTAGGATAACTTTTGTGATAATAGAAAAAATATATTTGTTAAGATGATGCTCATAATTAAGGAGATGTTAAGGATTGTTTAGAGATGACACCTTCTATAACTTATTAGATTAAAATGTAACAAAAATTACAAGAAAAATACCTCCCTAATCTTATAGGAATAAAATCATAGATCAATGGAACAACCTAAGACAAGGGAACAGATCTATTAATGAGTGTATAACATAGCTTCACAATTACATGATGATATGTGCCATAAGAGAAAATGTATCTATGATTTTACATAGATTTTATAAATATTTGAATGATAAATTTAGAAAACTGGTTAGGCTTACAAGAGCTTTCACTTTTGATTAAGCCTATATTGTAATGAAAAATTATGAGCTTATTGTCAAGAGTCAATAAAATAAAACACCAAACCCCTCTTGGAATCTCTTTTAGTTCTCATTTAAAAAAAAATAGTTCTTTATTGGGTGATCCACCATGCAAACCTAATCTTAGCGGTGCCTAAAATTATAAAGAAATTGAGGGAAAACGAGTCATTAATGAAATGTCTATATTGACTTTAAAGGTTCAATATGCTAAATATTAAGGATTTGGTCATATCTTCATTTATTGTACCTTTAAACCCTTAGTCATTCAAGAACATGAGGATATAGGTGAAAAAGAAAACTATTATGTGCAAATATATAGGGTCTGTTTGGGAGTGTGGTTGCGGTAGCTTTTCAAAGTCCTTATCGTGCCGAAATACATCAAAATGATGTTTTTTTATTTTTAAAAATCATTTTTGAAATCAGCACATCAAAATGATCTAAAACACACAAAAACATATTCATTTAAACTAAAAAAAAAAATTCAAATTTCGGCCAAAAGCCGGTGGGATCGCAATGCCAAACGGGCATATAAACTCAATCCTAAGGAATTTAGTGATCTAGATGAAGAGAATGTGCAAAAAGAAAAGACTTAATGTTATAGGTCCATATAAGTATGAAAATAAGATTAAAAGAAAAAAATTAGCGGTAAAGGAGATTTTTTAGAAAATTCTTTAGTGGAATATCCTGAAGAGGTACATATTGTTTTAAAAGAATCTCAGGATATTAATTTTCTTAAACTATTTGATTTCTCAGCCATCATGCTTGACGTTCAGCAAGTCAAAGTTTAGAAAAACAGGCTTTTAACCCCCTTCATATTTGACATCTAACACTTTATAGGTTTAGAGTAACATGTTGAGCTCCATGATCAGTAACCCTTGACATGTTACGAGGGAGATGAAAATAAATCTATTTTATTAGGTTGTAGCCAACTATATCTACTAAGGATTTAAACAGTGTTTGCTCCACTTCATACCCTCATTCATATAATGTTCATAGTTACAAACCTAAAGAGCTTATAATCTTTTTTTCTATGTCTCCTCCCTTTAAATTGTTTGAGTCAATTGAGTCTTTTGTATGTACAGTTCATAATTAATTTTCATGTCAAGATCATAAAAAAAATCAACAATTAATGAACATTACAAATTTTAAGTTCATTTACATAAGAGTCATGATGTACTTAATATTCGATATTATTTTATGGTACAAATTATACTTGAATGGTGTTCTTTGGAAACGGGTCATAAATTACAAGTTCTAGATCATTCAAAGTGTTCCATATAATTAAATCAAATAATTATATCATTAAGTTGTCACTAAACTTTGATACTAGCTTTACTTTTAACGTGAAAGACCTCATTATATATAAAACACAACAATATATATTTGACTATCCTTTTTAAATATTTGCTCTATTATCCTTATATTTGGTACAAAAGAAGCATGTAAATATTTCTTTGGATACACAAGTTGTTTTTAACAGGGATATTGAACTTCAGCAAATCTCAGTCAATAAGCTAGATGAGTACATTCAGATTATATTTGGGTTGTCAGAAATACATCATAACAGCTTGATCATGATCTTTAAGAGCATTATTAGAGTCACCCCGACCTATCTCAACATGGTCAAGTTCTTCCAACCCAAAGATAGTTGATAAGGGCAAGTCCAACGGGGCATCTATCAGGCGAGCCAAAGCCATATTTTTGTACTTTTTGGCTTTTTTCCTCATTTTATCGTCTCCAACGCAGCATGTATCTGTGAAGCCAAAATTGGCTTTGCTGCTCTGAGCTGCTATTTGTAGCAGCTCAGATGCAAAGAAGCCAAAATTTTGGCTTCAAAAATCTGGAGCCACGTGTGCGTAATATATATATATATATATATATATATATATATATCAAAAATATTTATTTTTATTTTTATTTAAAAATACCTCAACAAGAAAGTAAAAAATTAAATTAATAATTATATTGTTTGAAGGTTTTTTAGAAGCAATTATTTATTTATATAACTTACTCCTATTAATTGTATAATTAATTGCATAATTAAAATATATAAAAAATAATTGAACTATATTTAAAATAATATTTAAAAAAATGGCTCTCCAAAATGGCTCTTACCATTGGAGCACACATCAACAAGAAAGCCATATAAACACTATTCAAGAGCCATTTTACAGATTTGGCTCTTAAAAATGGCTCTTACCATTGGACTTGCTCTAAGAACATCAAACTCAAAACATCGTTCACAGTATAATATATTATGATGAAGGATAGTCTAACC